>CAUOFW020001724.1:4863166-4886595 GCA_963454935.2 Ilex paraguariensis
CCCCCCCCCCCCCCCCCCCCCCCCCCCCCCCCCCCCCCCCCCCCCCCCCCCCCCCCCCNCCCCCCCCCCCCCCCCCCCCCTCTCCTCACCCAGTAAAAGATTTCTTCTTCCATCTAATCTCCTCCCAACTTTCTCTAACTTAGGTTCCCAAAAAGCTCCAGACAATGGATTGCCTCCCAAAGGGAGTTCTAAGTATTTCAATGGCCACTCACCCACTAAGCATCCCATCTCACTTGCCATCCTATCCACCTTTCCATGACCAAAATTGATACCCACTAAAGTGTTCTTTTCCATATTAACCTTAAGTCTAGATATTACACCAAACATCTCAACAATCATTTTTAAATTTCTTAATTTCTATTCATCTCTTGAAGAAAAGAATATAGTGTCGTCTCTGTGTCCCCTCTATGAATCTACTCAATCCCTCTACCACCAAAGTGAACAAAAATGGTAATAGGGGATCCCCTTGTCTAAGCCCCTATTATTTCTTAAATGTACCCCTAGGTTTCCCATTCATACTAACCAAAAATTTCACTGACTCCATACATCCCCTAATCCACTCTCCATCTCACACCAAATCCCTTTTCTTCTAACACAAAATTCAAAAAATTCCAATCCACATGATTATATGCTTTTCAAAATCTATATTTAGCTCAAAACCTTCTTCTCACATCACCTTATATTCCTCAACAATCTCATTAGCAACAAATGTTACATTCATAATTTGTCTCCCTCTCATAAAGGCCCCTTGATATTTTGAAAGTGTCTCACCCAAATACTCCCTTAGCCCCTTGACGTTATTTTGCAAATTTTTAAATTTTCATTGATCTTTCAGGTTTATGAAGGTGCCGTGTATATGCATCAGGGGAAAACTTATCTGGTGAAGGACTTGGATTTATCAAGTAAAATTGCTTTGTGCCAAGAAGCCGACTTGAAGTATTACACTAAAACTCGCGATTACACAGATATTCACGTCATCGGTGGTGAAATTGTATGCATATTAATTATTTCTTTGTTTTTTGCTTTCTTGCTTTATGTCAAATATCTTTTATTACTTGTTGGGTTAGGTACATATCAAATTTCCATTATTATCAACAATAAAGCACTTGCATAAGTTAGGCATTCTCATGCTCAATATTTTTCCAGAGGATCATACTCTGCCAATTTTTACATCGTCTTACTCTTGTTAATGACATGTGTAGGACTAACGTTGGGGAAATTTGTCTTCAGGCTTACTAACAGTGCTTATTATTCATACTGAAAATGCTACTGTACTTTTTGCCTCCTTTGTTACTGGGGGCCTTATTGCCCAATTAGGATGCAGTCGAAGGAGCCATCGGTGCATTGTGGTAGAGACTAAGTAGTATATTATGAGGGTTAAAGTATTCAAAAAACTGTGAATTTCATAGATAAAATAGAGAGACAGAAGACATATCAATATATTTGAATTTCTAAATAGGAAGTTAAAAAAATTAACAGGGATCAAGAACCTTTTCTCATTATCCTTACAGTCATTATTAGGCTTGCCAAAGTTATTTAGTAAGTTGATCCCATAAATCCTATTTATGCATATTTTTGTGTTGCAATTGTGTAGATTAAATCATAACTGACAAAGGATATAATGGAACATAGCCATAAACACGGGGCTGATGTGAGAGAATATCTGATCTATGCTTTTCTGCCCCCATAATACCATTCTTAAATCTCTTGTTTACATGACTCACTATCTTACAGGTTCAGTGACATAAAGGAGGTAAAAAATTTTAATGTGGAAATGTCGATGTAACCCCGGAAGCCAATGGCTCTGGTCCCACATCAAACAGCTGTGTACTTGAACTCAAAAAGCGCAGTAAAGGAGAAGCCTTATAAAGGGCAGCCAACCATTCTCCTGGTTGGGTCATATAGTGCCCCCGTTACCCAAACCTTTGTATATGCCATGAAATCCTTGGAAAGCAAAATGCAGTTACCCTGCATTTATGAAATTTGAGTTCAGCAAGAGTTGTTTTATTTGCCACAATCTACATTCAGCCAGACACTGCACTATTCCTGCAAGCTCTTTCTTTATTTTGAAAGTTTGTGGAATATTGATCTTCAAGGTAAGATAAATCAACAGAAACAGCTTTATTGGTCTTGTTTTTTTGAATAGAGAAGACACTCCACAGCTGTTTGTCTTTTTTGTTTTCTGCTATGTCATTCACAATCTATATTCTATATTCATGGGGACTTCTGCAAGTAATGCTCTATCGCTGTAGCAATTTCAACGTATTACTCCCATTTGATGGTAGAATAAATACTTACCCATTGTGTTTCCTCCTGTTTAGGCCTATCCAGCTAGGATGTCCACTATCCAACTCCCTAGAACACCTGCCCAAGCACATACTTGTAAAGTAACAACCACTTGGTTTGGCTTCCGCAGAATATGGAGAGGAAGCAACCAAGTTTTTGATACAGTTGAATTGTCACTTCCTAATTTTTCATATGAATCACAGGTGTGGACTGACATGATTTGAGATTTTCCACTTTTAGTGATACTGACTCAGCATTGTTTTTTCAAGCCATGTTCATTGTGACCATTTCTTTTACAATACTTGTACACAGGCTGTTTGGATTCGAGTCCCCCAGTCAGTAAAAACAGCTGTGGAGATCACAAATTGTTCATTTCGTGGAGGCTTACATGCCGCTGGTCATGCTCTTCTTAATGTATTGCCTTTGTAAGTCATCAGCATTCATATGAGGAAAGTAGAATTGTACGGTCTGTTATTTGCCCGAAGGATGCTATAATATCAGGATAACTTTGTAGCCACAGCTGTAGCCTTTTCCATTAGGATCCTTTTTTCTCGGTGTGTGCAAATATTTAGTTGTATTTGGAAAGTTGAAGTTTTGGCTATGATCCTTCACTTTAATGTATGTTGGTGGTGGGGCCTGATTCCTTCATGATTCTTTGGCAATGGAATGTAGATATGTCATTTGCAACTCGTCTGATATAGCCTCAGAGTGTGTAAACCCTCACGATGCCCGCTATGCTCCTGAAAGAATTTTGCTATATGATCCTCATCCTGGAGGGACTGGTATTTCAGCACAGGTGAGCTATGAGTGACATGCATGTTCTTTTTTTGGTATTTCAGCACCGATGCATGACATGACTGATGAACCTTCTTTTATTTTAGTGACATGATATTAAAGTACTTTAATCTGATCCAAACCGACTAAGCCCAAAAACTTCACTGCTTCTGAGAATGCCCCCAACTTCCTCACATTGTACATGTGTCGTAGACACAAAGGATGACATGCAGGCAGTTATAGTAACCAGTTTGAATCTTACCCTAACCCTTTCAGGAAAGACTTCTGTTTTTTCTTTCAGGTGTTATGAACAAGAATAACATTTTCTCTTCCCACTGTCATGGAAGCCTTTTGATGTCTGCAGGTTCAACCGCTTTTCACTGAATTATTAACTGCTGCCTTGGAGCTTCTCACATCATGCTGCTGCTCTGGAGATACTGGTTGCCCTAATTGTGTCCAAGTCAGTATGAAGTTATTGATTTCATAGTTATTTTAGCTCTCTTCCTCTCTGTTGGGAGTAATATTGTAGGTTTTGGCATGTTTCAGAGTCTTGCTTGTCATGAGTATAATGAGGTTTTGCACAAGGATGCGGCCATAGTGATCATCAAGGTTTTTACATGGAAGACTGAACCAGCCATTATCATTTTCTGTGTGATATCCGCTACTTAACCATCATCTTTGTGCAGGGTGTCCTAGATGCAGAGAAGTCCTTGTTTGGAGAAGTTCCCGAGTCCTGACGCTTCCATGGCCTCACGTAGAAATTCATTCTTCGTTTTTGGCTTTTGGACATAGGTAGCATTTTTCTAACTTTTTAAAATCAATTTCATGACTTTGATGACTGGAAATGCAGGAGGGTGGTCATCAACCTACGCTCAAATATTTTTACAAGATTATATATATATATATAACTGTTACTTGAGATGGTCCAGATTTGGATTCTTTTTTAGAGATAAGTTCTTCAATTCTTTGAATTGTTTGCTTATCTTTTAATCCTAGACTGGTTCTATCTTCAGGTAAATTAATTAGAGGTTTCTTTAATTTTTTACTAGAAGATGGTTTGATTTCATCGATTTTAGTTTCAATTTTATCAAGCTGTTTTTCTATGGTTATTAGGCTTTGGTTAGTGAAATTATTTTGCTCAATTATCTTTTTGTGAGATTCATCGGTGAGAATCTTAAAAGGTGAGGCTATAATTTCTTTATCCAAGTGGTTGAATATTATAGTTTTTACTGGGGGATGACTAGAGGTTATGGTAGAATTTTCTGTTTTTCACTAATGTTTTGTTACTACTTTTACTTCTGGGTGATGGGTCTCAAGATAATCAAAAAATAGAATTTTTGATTCTATTTTGTGCATTAGCTTAATCCATTGTGCCATTATATCTTTCTGTTGGTTACTATTGATTCTTTTAAAGTATTTAAGTCTTTTAGATTCATTTTCAACATACTTAAAAGTCTTTTCCTAGGTTAATCATATTAGGTAAGAACAAACCATTTTCTTTCCTAATCATGAGCAACTGATGATTTACTGGGGCAGTGCTTTGTAAGTCACTGGCTGTTGGTGAAGGGGTGAAATCATCTTCCTCCTCTTCATTTCTATGATTAGTTTGCGGAACACTCTGATGTGGAGTGTAACACGTCTATTAATCTGTGGTGTGGAATTATCAATTCCTTTTAACTTAAATTTTCTTTCTGTTTCTTTTGTTAGGTCCTTATCTCTTCTGGAGATACTAGAATAAACATCAGATTTTCTACCTTCATTAATTTGGATAGGTTTACTAAATGACCTGTTGGATCTGGCAGAATCAAAGGAGATTCTTACTAATCTATCAGATAACTGTTGGATGTTCTCAAGGTTAGTGACAGTGTTTTCACTATCTTTATTATAATTTTCATTTTCAACTGTCCATGATTCTGGAAGTTGAACATTCTTCCATTCAAGTCTTTTTGAGACTTGGATGTTAGAATCACTAGTACTGGTTTGGATGAGCACTATTTTATCTTTAGGATGCTTCTTTAATGCATGTACATTCAGGTTTGTGGTAATGCATTTGTAGTAAATCCTATAGATAAGTCCTAGGGATTAGGTATTTTTTACCAAATTAGGTAAATTTGGCCTGACAACTTTATACCTAAGATTAAAGTCATAGGTGTGTTTTTGCAACTAAGGCTGAGGGTAAAGTCTGGAAAGCAGTTGAAATAAACTGGTCCGTTATGAAGACTAGTCTCCATTATTCTTAAAATGCTAGGTTCATATTCTATGAATCCGGCATCTCTTAAGGTTAATAGAACTGCTGCATCTTTACCAGGTGACATTAATGATTTAATTACTACTTGGACCAAACCAAGGTGGATAAAATTAAAACTTTTTTCCCTGTGTTTCTTTAGGGTTTATTTACTAATTAATTGACAAGTTTCTTCCTCTTTACTAAGGGCATAAACTTGTTTAATTGTTTTTACTTGGAGTTTAGAGTTGAATGCTTTTGGAATCCAACTCGTTTTGTAGATGTTACGATGGGATACGTTTGGGATATTCTATCCACTCCAGTCTACTTGTGACTCATGGTGTTCATCTTCTTCCTCATTTATTATATTAGGTATAGTACTAAATGAAGAACTAGATGAGCTAGTCATAGAGTTAGATCTGAATAATCTATTAATTATTAAATTTAATTTTGTAATTATGTAAATTAATGTTTAAGTTTTAACTCCATTGTGTATACCCCCTAACATACATGCTGTTATGATACGTCTGTTGACTACTTGGACTGCCTCACCAGGACCTACAAACGGGACAAGATCAGACACTCCCTCTTGGGCGGACAAAGGCTGGGTGACAGGGGTAGACTAAACTAAACAATGATTTACTAAATTGAAATGAAAGAGATTTAACACAAGTAAGATAAATCAAATATAACTGCATGAGTAACTATCCAGGCCGTCAAATGGCTCTGATACCAAAATAAATAAAACTGCAGAATAATGAAAGATATGAGAAGGATCACAGGCTGTAGATATAAGAACTAGTGATGAATTATAAAAGAGTTACTAAACATTTCTTTATATTCACAAAATAAAGAAATTACAATACAAGAAATAAAATACTTACAATACTAGTACTAGTGGACTAGTGGAAGTGTGTGATTAAGGATAATGGTCTGCTTCTTCATTTGCATCATTATGAAGATCAGAGATACAATATGAGAGAAGGGAAGGATAATGAATACTGGCTTGTAGTGTTGTGTGAAAACACACTTGGTTTGCTGGTGAAGACTAAAGTCCTTATATAGGAGGAGAGAGCCTTCGGAGGGAATCTTGACATGATTATCCTTTGCTGCTTTTACTAAGGTAAAATGCTTTTCACTTTACCTTTTGGTGGAAAAGTAAGAGTGAAATGCCTTTTACTTAAGTAACTCTTGACTAATACAGGTGTAGACCTCTACTGCTGGCTGAAGAATCTACTTTTGGTGGGAAAGTAGATTGGATGTTGACTGGTGGTTGCTTTACTGGGGAAGAGCCTGACTTTACTATATGATATAATATCATTATAGGTGACAAACAGTTTTTCCCTCTTTCGAGAGTAGTGATTGAAGCTATCACATGTAAGGATAAAAATCATGGAGTAGTGATGTCGGCTAAGTCATCATATCCTGCAAATGGATCCTGGCTGTCTTGAAATGGATCCAAGTATGGTGTGACTGAGGCCTAGGATGATGCAGATGAACTGCTTTCACTAGCTGCTTGTTGAAGAAGCCTCTGTGCTAACTCAATGAGTGCAGTGAACTTCTTCTTGGATTGCTTACTGGAATTCTTGGAGGAGGATTTTTTCTGCTTTACTATGGATGGTTGTGCCGAGAATTCTACTGGGGTAGAGATCTTGAGGGGTGGCATAACCTGTTTGACTGAGGTTGTTGGAGTATGATTGGTTGTTCCTACATGACTGGAGTAGGAACTTTTACTGGAAACTCCTACTGAACCTGTTGAATAATACGTTCATGCTGGTATTTAGGCCACCATTTCACGCGGAACTGTCGGATAACATATCCTGCTGCAATATCCCATTTTCAATTGTATATCTATGAGATTTTATATTTTTTCATGAAAATTAAAAGACTCGGAAAACTAGACTCATGTTTACTAGGTTTATAAGTATATGAGAAATAGGTCACTTGATCCTGAAGATCAAGTGGAAGGATTTCAAGCATGGGTTGTGAACCTGCCACCACTGTGAAAACCAACAAGGAAGTTGGCTTTTGAAATCCTTGTTAAACTGGATGAATCAGGAGTGAGTCAAAGACTCATTCTGATAGAGGATAAGTTTATACCATGATTCTTTGTAATCATAATAACTAAACTTTTTATTATGGTATGATAGATCTTTGAGTGAAGAAGGGTGAGATCCTCATTTTTTTAGTGACATAATATTTAATATATATAAAGAATGATAAATAATCTTTACTTGGATCTTTATTGTCTGAAATTTCTTTGATGAAAATGGATTTAGTAAAGAAAAGGATATCCTGATAAAACTGAAAAGTCTTTTCAGGGTCATGTGAGACAAAGGTCTATCCAGGCTCAGGATAAGCATTGACTAGGTCAATGGGGTTACTGAGGTGAGCATGAATTGGTTCAATAGGGAATATGTAGTGGGCCGGAGGCTTGTCAACATAATCCGTCTTTTTGTAACTAGGCTATGACTTATATCCCTGATATGGGTTAACTAGCTGACTAGGTCTAGTTGAGGATATGGGTTGGACCATATGTGGGCTAGAAGAACTGGTTGGGTCTAGTTGGGCTATTTGAAGGAAAGTACTAGGGTTTACTAATGTGGACTGGACCACTGGTTTTACTGGGTTACCAAGGGGTTGGTAACGGTTGGCTATTGCAATTTCTATTGACTGACTAGGTAATTGACTTGGTTTTTGATTGGGACTAGGTAAGGCTAATTGTTTTCCAGTATTCCTTCCGGTTTTGGAAGAGGTACCAGGTTTACTATTTTTCCTATTTGTCATGAGGTTCCTGCAAAAATTCACGGATTAAGAAATCAGGTATGCAGTTATTACTGTCTTTAATATATTCGATGTCAAAATTGAAAATACTCAAAATAGATTGTCATATGGCAAAAATTTGCTTACTAGTAATGTTTTGTACATCTTTTTTCAAAACATATTTTTTGATTTACATTCAACTCTTACTAGGAATTTCTGATTTAGTATATCATCCTGGAATTTTGAGATACACAGGATAATAGCTAATTTTTTTTTTAATTGTACTATAATTTGCTTGTGCCTTATTTCAGATATCAGAGTGAAAATGAATAATTTGCTCTAGGGAGTTTGGAGTAAGTTTTTGTAGGAGGATACCATCGAAGCCAATGTCGGAGGGATCGGTTTGGATAATTTTGAAAGAATCAACCGAAGGAATATCAAGGCAAGACAAAGTTTTGATAAATTGCTTGACTTGTTGAACTATGGATGTATGAACAGATGTCCAAAGAGAAGGATTTCCTTTGAGTCTGTCATACAGAGGTTTGATTATTTTTCTGAGATCCTGGTAGAAATCAGAAACATAATTTAAGGATCCTAAGAACCTTTGTAATTGGGTTTTATCGGTTATCTTATCAGGGAATTTATCTGCAAACTAGATAAATCGGCTGATGGGAATGATAGTTGACTATTGGATATTGTATCCAAGAAACTTAACTGAGGTTTGAAAAAGTTTGATTTTACTAGCAGAGATGACTAAACCATTATGTTATGACAATCTCTAAAAATGCATGAAGATGTTTTCAATGTTCTTCTATAGATTTCTAGAGAAGATGAGAATATCATCTATATAGACTATAAAAAAATGACTAATGGAGTTAAAAGTTTCATTCATTATATTTTGAAATTCACTAGATGTATTTTTCAATCCAAAGGACATTACATTTCATTCATAATGACCAAAAGGAGTTGTAAATGCAGTTTTATATCTATCTTCTGAATAGATTTGGATTTGCCAGTAACCGCTTTTCAAATCAAATTTTGAGAAGATTATTGAGTTACTAAGTCTTTTGATTAAATCCTGTTTGTTTGGAATTGTGTATCTGATCCATTCCAATACAGAATTTAAAGGTTTATAATTAATTACTAGTCTTGTTACGTCTCTTTCTAATTCTGTATTTTTGATGACATAGAAAGCTAGGCATGACCAAGGAGATTTACTCTTCCTAATGATACCATTTTTGAGTAATTGAGAAATTTCTTTTTTACAGATTTTCATTATTTCATGGCTCATTTGGATAGGTCTGGATTTAGTTGGAATATTTTGTTCCTTAAATCATTTAATATATAGAAGTTTTACCATATGTTTCTTCCTATACCAGAAGACTGTAGGAAGGTTAGAACACAGTTTTGCTTCAAGTTTTTCTTTAAACTGATTAATCCTTTCAATTAAGATTGGATTGGTTAGCTGTTTTTGCACTCTTTTGTGATTAATTTCTTCTTTGAGAAATTTCACTTGTTTAGTTTTTGGTTGATTAAATTAAGATACTTAGAGATTGAATGATCTTTAAGTTGTCTTAATTTATTTACTTCTGGTTTGGTTACAAACTTAAAGGTTACTGATTGAACAAGTGGTTTCGTGGTTACACCATTTGTATCTGTTGTAAATAGATACAATAAGTATACAAAGGGTAAACCAAGGATAACATCATTGATCATATCTTTTACTAAGATAAATGATGTTTTAAAACATATATTATCTTGACAGATATGCACATTTGGTAATTTGTATTTTACATTCATTTTACTACCATTTGCTAAATTAAGTCTTTCAATGGTTTTTTTGATAGTACTTAGTTGGGATAATGCCTTCCTAGATGCAGTTTACGTCTGCACCAGTGTCAATTAAAACAATGATCTCTAATTCAAAATATTATCAATGACGATTTTTACTTTAAAATGTCATTTTTAGAAATTAATTTTATTAACTAGATTGATTCTATAATCATCATTAGCTTGAGAACATCCATTGTGAGATGGCAGGTTCGTTACACCCAAAGGATCCACTAAAGAGATGGAGGTTATGAGTATCCCCTGTAATTATGTTCTATCCTGAGATTCTGTCTCAAATTGTTTATTAACTAGTGGCTGTTTTTCAGGATTCATATCCTTTGTAGTGCCAAAACTATCTGTTGTTAAAAGGCTTAAAACTTTTGCAAGTTTCTTGTCTTGAGCTTTTAGTTCTTTTATTTCAACTTTTATTTTATTAATTTCTTGTTGAAGATCTTGTAAGGTGACTTTTTTTTTTCTCCTTACTAAATCTTTCCATTGTTGTGTTAATACTGATTAACTGTTTTTGATTAAAAGATTGTTTTGTGTTTTTTTTTGCAAACAAATCTCTTAATTTTTTAATATATTTGACTTTTTAGTCTGGGTCTTCTATTTTACTAATTAGGTCAATGAGGATATGTTCTTCCTCATTTTGTTTGGTTATTACCTTAACTGTTTTGCAACAACTATCTTTACAACCTAATTTGATCTTAGGTTCTCTAAGGTCACTGGAGGCTGACTGATAGTCTGAAGAACTTTCTGAACTACTTGAATCGTCTGAACTTTCTTCATTATGGGAAAGATTGTTTAACTTAAAAATGTTGAGAATTTCTTTTTCATCTTTTTGAGCTAGATTCAATCTTTTAACTTGTTTTTTAACTGGACATTCTGGGCTTTTATGATCTTTCTTGTCACAGTTGTAACACTTAATATCTGTTTCTTTTTTGCTATCTTTTTCTCCTGATTTGTTTTTATAAGTTTTACGCTTATAAATTTTTCTGGGTTTTTTGCTAGATTCGGCATAATAAATGGGTTTACTAAAAGTCTTTTTACTACTTTGGTAGTGACTTTTACTACGACTGTAAGACTTGTGGGATTTGATTTTTTTGCGGGATGGTGCTACTGAAGGGAGACCATATTGTTTACAGAAATTACTCATTTCATATTTACCCTTTTTCTTTTTATTTTTTAATTGTTTACTTAGTTTCATGTCAATATACATCTTAAGGCTTTCCTTTTGGATGGTACTAACAAGATCACCGTAAATTAGTGAATCATATTCAATGATTCTAGTTTCTTTACTAAGTGTTTTCCTAATCTTATGAGCAAAGAGATTAGGTAGGTCATTGATAAATTTTCTTTTCAGAAAGATTTATCATAATCTGGCCTAATCATAACTCTGGAGATGAATACATCTTTGTACCATCTGAAATCACTAAGTGTTGGGCACCTAAGGTTACTAAGCTGGTTATGGATTCTAGCTTCAATGTTATTAGCTGTGCCAACAAAATGTTTGATTATGGTGAAGATGAGAGTGTTAATCCCATCATCTTTAGCTCTACCAATTCTTTCATTAAAAATTGGCATACCTACATCATTAAGAACAACAGAATACTTGATGTGGTCTCTTGATGCTTGGGTAAGATAATTAGTCCACAAATTACTTAATACTCCTGTGAATCCAGAGGTGATCATATCAACTAGTTTTTGTTAAGTGAGATCAAGATTTGAGACATAACTATTGGCTATCCTTGAAAGGTGACTAATTTTGTTAAGAATTTCTTGTTCACTTAATTCATCTATGTTCCATTCATAGAGTTTATTGGATTGAACAGAAAATTGATCACTAATATTCTTTTCTTTAAATTGAAGATTTGGTGGTGTTGGTCTTGAATACCAATTTTTATTAGTACTAGTTGGATTAACTTTTGAAAATGTTAATTTGTTAATCTGATATATATATATATATATATATATATATATACACACACACATACATTCTTTGAACATATTTTATGACGCCCACTCTATCACACTTTGTGCAATGGACACATTAGAGATATCGTTCGAACAAGTCCGAGTACATTTTTTTTTCCTGAGAATATAAGTTGCATTTGGTTTGTAATTACATTTTATGTAATTTTATCGTTTCATGATTTTTGCAGCTCACTGTAATTTGCATGTTTGCTACTCTTTTGTTTTTTTTTTATTTGAACGTGAAATTTCTTTGAATCGGCAAGAATTGGCCTTTGTTTTTTTTTTTTTGGTGGTTGACCTCTGTAAATAAGTATAAATGCATCATCTTCTTTTTATCGATTGCGAAATTACAAGCAAGGGTTCCACCTTAGATTATATTCTTGGGTCCGCGCATAATCTTTATGTATTATGTGATTGATATTTTTTAATTTTTTCTTATAGGGGTAAGGCCTGAAAGTCACGGTACTCCTCTCTTTGTACTGAAAATTCTGTAATAGGCACGGTCATTGTGGCTCCCTCTTTGCAATGAAAAAGCCCTCCAATTTCTTTCAATGTTTTGTAAATAAAATTATAAGGACACTTCTCTCATGTTATCTGAAGTCTGAGCTGACGGAATTTGCTGCTGGAGACATAATCCAACGTGAGATTCTCACATGTAATATCTCAATAATGTTCTTGTTCTACATCGGTCTAGATGTCAAAACTATGCTTACATTAGTCCTTACCTACCAGTTTCGATACATGACTTGGATTCGATCTTTGAATCCGGTAGATATTTTGATTTATGTATTCATATCCGACAAGTATTGGATATCGATATTCGTCAGAGACTCGCAAATGCATACATAATATCTTTCATATATTGTATTTAGGGTAAATTTCATGGAAATACCTTGCAAAATGACTTAATTATAGAGTCATGTTCTATAGTTTCTGAAATATCACTATAATCTCATATCAGATTTTGCCTTTAATGGAATAGACGGAACTTATATTTTTGCACAATTACCTTTATCAAAAAAATATTTTTACTCATTTATCCTCCATTATTGTGCAAGCCATTTTCACTCTTTGCACACCATCCAACAAAACTAATGAATTATCAATTTCAAATTGGTTAAATCCCATTTTATCCCTAAAAATACCAAAATTCTCAGTTTGCATTTTGAATGATTAAAATTTTCACATTACCTTTGCAAAAAAAATAAAAAAATTGCAATGTGGTCCATCGATTTATTTTTTATTTGGTTTTTTGTCTGTTTTGTGTTAAATCAACCGATCAGGAATTACAAAACAAACGGATGATCAAACATAAATAAGACGGTGAATCATATTGTAATATTTTTTATTCTTTGAAGGGGCAATGTGAAAAAATTAATTATTCGAGAGACAAACCGAGAATTTTTGTTTTTTTCATGGGGCAAAATAAAAATTTTTCCAATTTAATTTTATTCAATTACCATTAAGTTCATCAATTTAAAATTTAATTTTATTAAATTAATATCAAATTAACATTTAATTTTATCAATTTGACACCAATTAAATATTGAATCTCATCAAATTAATAATAAATTAACATTTAATTTCAATAAATCAACAGTTAATTAATGAAACTTTGGTTATGCGGGTGGTGCTAAGGGAGACTTACACCAAATTAACATTAAATTTTATTAATTTAAAGTTTTATTTTACAATAATTGATTTTTAATTTCATCAATTTAACATACAATTTATTAAATTAACAATCAATTTTATCCAATTAACATTCACTTTTATTAAATTTATATTCAATTCCATCAAATGAACCTGCAATTTCATCAATGTAACAGTCAATTTTATTTAATTAACATTAAACTTCATCAATTTAACATTAAATTTCATTCAATTAACATTCTATTTCATCAAATTAATATTGATTTAACCTTCAATTTAACATTTAATTTCGTCATAGCTAACATTCAATTGATGATTGTGTTTGTGTGGATATGTTGACCTGTGTGTATCAGTATCAAAATTCAAGTGATTTCAATTTTATTTTGAAATTAGAATTGAATTTCATATCAAAATTGTAGGTTGTGTATGTTGACTTGTGTATAACCGTCCAATGATAAGATAATAAGTGGGTAATTGAACTTCTCATATAATTAAATAACTGTCCATTCATATCATGCAATAACTACTCACGTGGGATCAACTTGCCCACTTGTTATCTTATCATTGGATAGTTACACTATATCAACATAATGACATAGTGCAACTGTTGATATATATATATATATATATATATTACATTACTCTTCCAATAATAACTCTGAATTTTAAGACATTTTACAATACCAAATATCAAACTTTGATCATATAACATTTAAATTTAATTTTTTTTTTCTCTTAAAATTAAATGAACAAAATAAAATAAGAAAGAGGTGGGGGAAAGAGAAAAGAGGTATAGTTGTGTATTGTGAGTTGTCTAGTATAGGAGATTGGACAATGAAATGATATTTTTGAGCTGAAAAATTTTTTTGGAATGACTTTTGCGTCGTTAGATCAAAATAGATAAAAATTAGATCAATCTTGATTATTATTATATTTTTATAAGTTAAAAATTTAACTTATTAACTATAATTTTTCAACAAAAATTGGCAAAATATGCCACTCATGTGACACAAATGGTTGGAATAAATTAAACAAATAGTCCTTAAAATATGACTTTTGTATTAATTAATTTTTTGAACTTTTGAACTCTTTTGTCTTTTTGTGCTATATAATCACGTGAGTGACACACTTAGAGATAAACATAAAGTTTAATTGATACAATTAGAGAGTTTAGGGGTTCAATTGACAAAAAAAAAGTTTAAGGACTTAATTGACACAAATGTCATAATTTGAAGACTATTTGTGTAGTTTAATGAGTATTTTTGTAATTTATATGAGACATTTTATAATAAAAAAATTTATAATTTTTGTGAGTAATTTATAGCTTTTTTAAGTATTTTAATAATTTTTGTGATAATTATTTTTATTATTTTTTATAATAATTTACAATCGATCTAATATATTAGGATATATCGCAAGTTATCGTAATTGTGATATAAAAAATTACCACAAAAATAATAAAAATAATATAAACACCTACGAAAATTATAAATGACGATAGACTATTTAGGTTGATGACACGGTCCGATATGACTTTTAGCAGCACCTAATGATTGTAAATTTTTTTTAAACAATGAATTATCCTTTTTCTATTTGGAAAGAAAATAATAATTACAACGGTAATATTATTAATAAATAATATTAAAATAAATAAGTATTGAATAAACAATTTTTTATAAAAATAAATAGTTACTCATTCTTCTTCTATGTAAATAAATAGATATTTAAGTGAGGTTTATCTTACCCACTTAATATTTTATTATTAATTAATAATATTAAGTCAACATTAAAGATAAAATATCATTGTTATATTTAATATTTACTTCTATTTGGAGTGATGGGTTGGCTAACCGAGGCGATGTTCGATAGAATCGCAATGGAGTGGTGCTGATAGCTGGCCGGACCCGTAAGGCAACCGAACCGGGTGTTATAGGCCCCCTTAAGATAAAGCTATTATTTTTATATGTCAATAATAAAATTAAAATTTTTACCCCTAAAAATAATATAACTAAGATCAGAATTCTGTAGTATTATAAAAATTCAAGCCCAGAAAATAGACCTAATAAAAATATAAGTTGGTGAAAATAAATCTAGAATTAGAGCCAAAAGTTACATTTGATCCAATATTAATTGAAAGGGATATGTTAGCAAAAATAAAATGTCTTATTTAAACTTATCACTTAGACCTTAAATTATCTTGAGCCGGCCGGCCCTAAAAGGTCTTTTTTTTTTTTTTTTCGGGGTTTAATAATTAGGGGTGTTTGAATTAACTTACGCGTACATCTATTGATCTCTTCATTGGTCTGGTCAAAGACAGACTATTCACGTCGGGACTAAGGTATTCATAAAAGATAAATCTTTTATAATCTAGCCTTAAAAAATTATCAAAATTCAAAGTTAGTAAATTTAAATTTTCAACTCGTTCACGGAGTTGGACATGTTGGTTTGAGGTTAGTGGGGGACTGGTGGGTGGTGGCTGTGATATTGGGGTGGATAATATGTTTTTTGGTGAGAAGGATGTTCTTTATTATTTTAAAGCTACTGTTGAGTTTTTTCTGTCCCGAAGCCTTGCTGCTGGCTTGGTCTGAAATTTCAAAAGGTGTGTGCTTAAAGAATCCAACATGTCGACTCTGTAACTGCTACCAATTCTTGACATTGAGTGGCCATAAAAGTTAAAAGGTATGGCACGAAAGTCAACGTTAATAACTTGCGTTTAGGGTTAGGGTAAGGCTACGGTGAATTTCAGCATTTTTTTTTTCAATCGACAAAAAAATTCGGACTAGATTTCACACATTTCGATTGATTTTTTCTTTAATTTAATCAGGCTATTTGCAACTCAATCTCAATAGAGTGTCAAGATTCTGAATATTTCAATTATTTATTGTGACCAATTAGATGATGACAACTATTTATTAAGAAAATAATAAAATAATAAATATTTAAAAGTAATAGCATATAACATGTGTTATTTTTAATTACTTAAAAAAATAAATACAATATCAGAATTATATCATGTCAAAAAAAGTATATTTTGATACCCTAGTAGAATCTTAGCGGCCAAATGTTAGGCATGAAAAGTTGAAGGCTTAGGTAAGAAAGTCATGGGTTTTGTGGTGGCATTTAATGACGAAAACATGTTCGGTGGCGGACTTAAATTAATATAATTATTAAATTAATTTATGAGTTCGAATGTTAAATAAAATTTATTTTTAATTTAATGTCTACATTAAATTAAAATTTCGCGTACTCAGGTCTGGTTTCTTGTTTGTTTTTCACCTGAAGGTTCCTATTTAAAGGACCTTCACGCCGCAGTTCAAGTCATCGGAGTCCGCCTCCTAATCATTAGGAGAAAGTCTTCTGATCAGATACATATTTTCTAATTTTTGGGGAATTGATAGTTTTTACAAATATTAGTTCTGCTGATTTCAAAAAAATAGTCGATACAAATTTAAACACTCTGTAAAAAAAAAAAAAAAAGAGACATCGGTAAAATATTAGAGTATTTTTTTTTTGGAGTGAATAATTGTCAGATTTCAAATAGTTATTTTTTGTACATTTGTTTTACACTATATTATAAATATTCGATCGTTGTTGTTGTGGACATAGACTCCTACAATTTATAGTCGAACCACATAAATTTTATTGAGTCTTGTGTGATTATTTTTTTATTTTTCTATTTTGAGTGTGAGTATCAATGTCTATTTTGATTCAATTGTTTGGTAATTTCTACAACACATACATATGCATGGTAAAAGTTCAAATTGAGGGATTAAAGAATGTGACATTAATGATTTTGTATTAAGCCAATTTTTTTTTTTTTGGAATAATTTTAAGCAACAAAAAAATATTAAATTGAGAGAGTAGGTAATGTGGCGGTACTACAACGATGTTGACTAAACAATATTTTAATTTGGTTCTTGATACTCAAACATAAATTTCGTAATATTAAAATAAAATTTTGTTTGTTCAAAAAAAAAATAAAAAAAAAAATAAAATTTTGAAGCATAAGAAGATTTGATTGATTACTTGCCCCGAACGAGGAAACGTGAGGATAGTTACACTTTACAGGTCAGAACTGGCCATAGATTTCTATGGGCAGGTGGCCCTAAGCGCAAGTTGAAATAAACAATGCAAAATTTAATTATTTAATGATAAAAATGCCCTCATCATATTTTATATAATATTCTAGGTTGAAATTTGGGTCTATTAATGTATTTCTTCTACGTCTCTCTCTCACTATGGTCTTTTTCTATCTTCTCTCTCTCTATGTCGAAGATAAGGGTGGGAGAGTGAAACTTTATTACCCAGTTCGTGAGACTTGCCCAAACTTTGAACCAGTGGTATATATATGTTTTCTTTTCCCATTGAGTCACGTTATGACATTTTGTGTTTTGCACTAAACCACTATCCATGTTTTGGTCTCTCTCCTTGCTCATTCATGGGGTTCGGTCTAAGTCTAGTAGCATAAGAATGGTAAAAGGCCCCACCATGAAACCCTTCGTATCAAGTAATTTCATCATTTTTGTAATGTGATAAAGAAGTGTACTACACTAAAAAACAACTTGGAAATGTGCTATCACCATGGGCGAAACCACCTTGGGACAAGGGTGGGTACTTCCTCCCCTCATTTTTGAATCACCTTTAATTAGTTCCCCATAATATTATTTAATGTACTACATTTGCCCCCCTTAAATTTTTGAAAAGAGTACTCTTTGTCCTCCCAATAAATTAGTGGTCTATGATCCCTCTAAAATATATATATTTTTTTCTTTTTGGAGTGAATAAATTCGATGTAAATGCTGAAATCTATTTACATATTGAAAATAAGACAGTAATTCTCTTCTATCTAACACAATGCTTTTTATTTTTTAGAAACAATTGCATAGTTGTTGTTTTCTATTCTTCGGTTTGATTGTAATCTGTAGTCAATAAAACATGATTGGATGCAAAACACCACATGTTATAACCCAAAATATTTTATGCTATTTTAAATATGAAATTTCTCAATAAACTTGATAATGATGTTAACTAGGTTTTATAATTACTAAAAAATTATATTACCACAGGACCCAATAACTATGTGCACTTGTAGGAAATTAGTGAGAATTCTAGGTCTTATAATTAAATAAATATAAAAAATATTAGGGCTTTTAAAGAACGTTATATGTTAGTGTAACATATAATTAAAACATACTAAAAAAAAGTTAGTCTTTTTTGTTTAAAAAAATAAAAATTAATTTTATTACTTCAGTAATTTTGTCTTGAATCTTAGTCTATTTTGTCATTTTTGTACTCAATTTTTTTTTTAAATACCAATTGATAAATTATTTTCAGTTATATTTTGATCTTCATTCGGATCCCTGCCTATGCCGCTGCCTATCACAAGCATCCACTTGAAGGAATTTCATCATATTGTATTGTATTGTAAATAATATTTAAGGAACGAACAACTTTAAATTTATTTTATTTTTGCAGACTCCTAATGTGTCATTTTTCCATTTGCGAAAACTTTGCAAAAATTTTAATGTGCTTGAGAATGATAATTTGCATATGATCTTAGAAAACGAAAATAAGAATAATTTATTTGAATCTAAAAATTTGACACAATTTATTGATATAATAATGTGACTTTATAGAAATTATTGGATCAATACCAAATTTTAATATTTGATACGGTCTATAATAAATCTAAAGGTCATAGTGAATTAAGTCAGCAAATTATGTTTAACTCCCAATAGCATTGCTCTGAAAATAATATGTCATATTACCCATTAGGCTAGCTGACATGAGAGAGCCTAGAGAATCACTATTATTAGGCGATTTATGGAATTTAGATAAAAAAGACCAAAAATTCTCTGAACCTTTATCCCAAATTTATATTAAAGCAAGATAAATATTTTTTTTTAACTCAAATCGAGGAAACATAAAACCTTTTACTCAAAATATTTTAGCCAAAATAGAAGCTCGTTCTTCTATCTACCCTCTGCGATAAAGAGGTTTCATGTCAAAACTTCACCAGCCTTGCTAGAATATAGTTATGATACTATTTGTCAGTTTTTCACGATAAATAATTAAAATAAATAATACTTGTTAAAAAATAGGACTATAAAGATAGAAAAATAATAAAAATATGAAACAAAAATATAATGTAGTTCAATACAGTATACCATCTTGGTACATCGTACCTATATCTATGGCGATGTATTATTGGTTATCTGGTAATTAATAACACTCAACCTTATTTATAGGGATAAAATATTGTAACCCAAACCTATTCTGATACAACTTGATCTCAAGACCCAAAAAAAAAAAAAAAAAGATAAACTTGATTTATATATTTCCTATCACATGTCTAATATGATATATTAAAACCCTTCCAATTTATTGCCTAATTGATTAGGTCACTAATAAACCATTTATTAGGACTCTTCCAATATTATCCCTATTCTATTTAGGATTCTCACATTAATTGCCCAATAAACTCTTTTTTATGATAATTAGAGAGTTTAGTTTTACCTCATGATCAAGCTTAGTACCTTTGATTTTGATTCGCCAATTTTTTCAAGCACTACGTGCAAATCTGCTCTTTTCAATCATTACAATTTTCTCTGTCTTTCAAGAGCCTCCGTCTATGTACCTATGGTCGCGTCTTATCGGCTCTTGGGAGATCTCAATGATCAATGCTTCATCATTCAAAGGTAAAACTCGGTGATTTGTAACTCATAAGACACCACATTATCATTACTAAGTTTATGATAGCCCAATAGCTTAAAAACCATTGGAATAGCGCGATTTTAACTCTAATAGCCTAACATCCTGAAGAAACATTTTCAACACAGCATGTGTGGTAATTCTTGAAATTCAAACAATCTAGAAGGAACTTAGTCTCCTCTTTTGGTTTTAGACTAACTTTAAATTTTTTCTTGTAGATCCAAACAAAAATATGAATCAACTAATTTTTTAAGATTACGTCCTTAATATACACAAGACGAAATCAATCTTCACACCACGTCGTACTAACATAGCAAATGAGTATCAATTTGATCATTGAATTGCTAATAACTTGCTTTGATTGTTGCACCAGGATCATCAATCTAACTCTGATTGTTCTGTCAGGATCATCAATCTAGCTTTGATACAACTTGTTGGAACATAACTTTGATACCATTTGTTGGTTTTGCACTGGGAATAATTAATATAAATAATACTTGTTCAAAAATAGGAATTCGAAGATAGGAAAATAACAAAAACATGATACAAAGATATAACGTGATTCAATACATCATACCCTCTCGATACATCGTAACTACATTCATGAACCAAAAACCTATATCGATGTATTATTCACTGAAAAATTGGTCATCTGACAACTGATTATATAATACTTAACCCTATTTATAGGGATAAAATATTGTAACCCAAACTTATTCAGATTTAATTTGATATTTATATTTCCTATTCTAATATACCTATTTATGATGTATTCATACTCTTCCAATTTATTTCCTATTTGATTAGATCACAAATAAACCATTTATTAGGATTTTTCCAATACGTCACCTATTTCATTTAGGATTCTCACATTAATTGCACAACAAACTTTCATTTGTGATAATTAGAGAATTTGAGTCAAATTCTAACGGTCTCCTTTATCACGGTAGATCTGCTCTTTCCCGTCTGTCACCACCCACACGTCATGGAGGGAAGGAAATTTAACTGCTGCCAACAAAATAAAAATAAAAAAAAGGAGGGAAAGAAATTTGGGAGGGGAGGAAAAAAATGAAATGGAAAAAGGGTTTAGAGGGAAAGAAAAAAAAAAGAGAGGAGGGAAGAATTTTTTGGAGAAATTTTTTTTAAAAAAATTCTCTTTGATTTTATCCATTAGAAAGTTCACACCAAATCAAACTTTTTACTTAAATTTGAGTTTGAGTCAATACTATAGATGTCCTTAATTCCCAAATCCAAGTCTCCCAGGAAGCATTCTAATTCATCTCATACGGATGGTTTGCCTTGGATCGTTTGATTTCTCCTATTTGAATTTACGAGTTCAAAAAATAAGCAATTAAGATAATTTTTTATACAATCTGTTAAAGTAGGCAATATAGACTTGAAAAAATCATTTTACTCCAAGAACAAAAATAAAATTAAAAAAAAGCATGATCAAAGTTACGTACATTGATAATAAGACAAAGGTGTACACTACACACAATAACATTGTGTTTATTTTAAGGTAAGATGATACAAAAACACCCGACTGATTGAGGAAAATAAAACACCCGACTGAGCACAACAAATCTTCAAAGACAAATATAGATTAATATAAGTTATACGGCACACAAGAAGTCAGACCAAATCCTTCAGCTTCTGCTCTATGATTCCATCTATTTGCTCCGCCATCTCGGTCGTTAGAATGTTCTTCCAGTCCCCAGTCTTACCTTGCCTGAAAAATGTTTTGCTCTCTATCTTGGAGGCTGAGCTCGCTTTGTATGATCCACTCTTGTTCACTTCCAAATTGCTCAAGTTTTCAAAACTACACAGCTCTATTACTTTGTGTATCACACCTTCATTCTCTTCCTCCGAGGAAAAAGGGTAGCTTATGAACTCAGCCAATCTCTTTGCATGAAGTATTGGATCATTCTTCATGTCCGCAAATTTTACGAACATCACTCTATCCGGCCATTCTATGCTTGCTTTCCAATACCCAAGAACATGATCCCAAAATGGTCCATATGATGATTTTCCAGAGCAAAATTGCTCAACTGCATCTTCTAAAACCAGGGGTGGTAGCTCCTTGGGCCTAAGCTTGCTCATGAAGTGCCACAGAGAAACAAACGTGTCTTTAGGGTCTCGATACACATAAACAATTCGAGAACCTGAGGCTAATATTGATTTCGGAAGAATTGTGTAAGGCATGTGGGTGGACAGGAGAGAAAGGTCGGGTCTCTGGTTTGGGTTTTCCATGGCGTACATCTCCAAAAACGGCACACATTCATGAGGGTTGGCTGTGAGCAAAGGATGGTCATGAAAATCATAACGGTTTCGGTTCATTATGGTAAAGAGAAGGGCCTTAAACCAAGTGGTACCTGACTTTGGTAAGGTCACCAAAAAAACATCGGTGGGTCGAGCCTCGAAGCTTTTCTGGAGAGTTATGATTCCTTGAAGCGGTGATTGATTAAACCAAAAGCCTTGGTGGTAATGAACATGTTGAGTTGCCCATCCTTTGGCTTTAGGAAGAGTGGAGACCAATTCTGATAACTTTTGGTGGGTTTCTTGGTGTTCTTCTTGCTTGACATCTTGGTGGGAAGAAAAGTTTTGAGAAGGCAAAAGGTCCGCCATGAAAAGAGAATTCTAGGTGCCTGAAACAGAGATAATGTGCAGACAGCAGAGTGATAGAGAAATCATCATAACTATAAGAATATATAGGCCATTTTTTACCAACCAATATATATATATATATATATATGGTGATGGCTTCGAATGTATCCTCAATTTTTCTTTTTTGGTATGATATCAAAAATATTTAAAAATAACGTTACAATTACAACTCAATCTAATGAGATTAGGTACAAATGAGGTTGCTTGATTTGAATCCTAATATTTTTAGAATCGATTTCAACTTTCTTTTATCATAACTTTCTCCCACTGCTCAACAACTCTATCGAAATAAATTGTAATTACTCATTATTTAGTTATACCCTTCAGTACCATATTTATTTTGGTGTTGTATCGTAACTAAAGTTGATTAAGTTCTTTCACAATCCTGAACACTCCAATTTTTTTTTTCCATTAGACAAAAATAAACATTAAATTTTATCAAGTTTCACCTAACTCACATCACTAACCCAACTTCCCCCCCCCCCCCCCCCCAAAAAAAAAAAAAAAAAAAAAAAAAAAAAAAAAAAAAAAAAAAAAAAAAAAAAAAAAA
>CAUOFW020001724.1:4886651-4976695 GCA_963454935.2 Ilex paraguariensis
CCCCCCCCCCCAAAAAAAAAAAAGAAAAAAGAAAAAAGAAAAAAGAAAAAATATGATGCAATACAATATATATCTTAATCATTTCAACTTCACAAATAATCCCTTTTCTTGCAACTTGATTGTCCACTTTAACTAAAGCCTAGATGAAAAAGGCCACAAAATTCTAGGGAGGGGTATAATTTGGTTGAGGTTGTTAATTTTGTAAGCATAATAAAGATTGGGATAATGATTGGCGGCTGAGAAATCAAAAAGAAAAAAAAATAAAATAAAAAAGAAAGAAAGAAATATGGTAGACCGGTCATGAGCATGTGAGGCAATTGCCAGGAACTATTTAATAAAGGGGAAATGCTATTTAATTTTGTAAGAAATATCCTGCCCACCCCATTTGTTATGCTATGTATTGCTTGTCACAAGGTGGTGCGTGTACGTCATCGTTTTTGTAGGAATAATATTATTGAGATATAAAAATTAATTTTATTTGTGATCTAATGATGTAATAGTGATATGATTTAATAATGTTATTGTTATAGTCACAACAATATTGTCTTATATTACTACATCATTAAATTAATAAATTAGATCTCAATAAAATTCTAGTTTTTGTACTTGGTAGTTTAGTGCATATTAATGGACATTTGAGTAAATCACATGTAAGGGTGCATCTTAGGCGGATTATCCTGAATTCAATCCAAAAAAAATAGGGTTTAGTTTGAAGTTTTTAATACTTGGATTGGGTCAGCAAAAAAAAAAACCAACTCGAATTTAATTCAAGCAGTACTCAAGTTGAGCCTCGAGTTATAGGGTTCAACCCGAATATATAAATCGAGCTTAACTAGAATATTAAATCGGGTTCAACTCGAACATATTTAAAAATAAATATATACATTGATTGTGAATGTTGCACAATTTAGTAGAGTTGAGGTCTTTAGGGGTTAGAGAACCATTGGAAGACCCAGGCAGAGCTCCTAGGCTCTTAAGGATTGAACAGATCGTTAAAGATTGTAGACAGAAGGTTTATAGTAGTTCACTAGCTTGGGAGTTCGGCTAAACCATTCTTAAAGGAGTCTTTTGCTCCTGGGAAAATATTTATTGATAAGGGGGAAGATTACACTGAATATTTGTAAAGGTTAACTGCTTGGTTTTTGTTGTGAGGGGTATGCCTCTCATTTATAGCTTTCAAAGGCCTTGCCTGATTTCCAGGCATGATTCCTACCATTTTCTTGTAATAGTTGCGTCTTTTGCGCAGTCACTGTGGATGATGTTGAGGTGGTTGCGACTCTCTTATCTAAATGTTGGACTGTTGCGATTTATTCACAGCCTTCTTGTGGGAACTAGCTGTCTTCTTTGTTGTTCTTATGAGGTCTTTGTTTGCTGGAGGTCCCCGACTTGAACGCCTCTGGTTGGTCATCATGAGCTGTGAAGTTTGAATCCAGATTAATGAGCTGAATGCCCGAGCTCACCCTTAGCCAATTTTTGGGTATCATCAGTTGCCCTCCAATCTCCAGCCAGGTAGGCTCCGTCTGGCGTGGATTGGGACTGACCTACACCGTGGTGGACGAGATCAACTTATTCTGCCCTCGGGGTTTGCATGATGGGACGTTTTCCATTTTTTTTGCCGTTGCAAGCGTGCGAAGAGTCATTTCTACCTCATTTCTTGCGCATGTTCAGGATGTGTTCTCCATGTATCTATTCGTACACACGCCTTAAATGCCCTTACAGGCTAAACCGTATTTTGTCATCGTTTCGAATTTTTAGACAACCTTTCTTCTCCCTTTTCATCTTTTGCAATTTCTCCTTCTTCTTCCTCTTGGCTGTTCAGGCTACCTTGGTGAGTGTTCAGAATCATTTAGAAGCCTCCTAAAGCTTGCTCTGCTCATTCCTAGTGTCCACCTTAGGTCTTCAATTGTTGGTCATTCTCGATTAGATACGTCTTCTGTCTTGCTCTTCCTTTTTCCTAGGGTTTTTGTCCTCACTGGATCCTACGAATTCGAGGTAGTTACTCCATTTTTGGGCCTTTCGCTTCTGTTATATTAGGAGCCAAGGTCGTTCTTAGTCTCTTCTTCCCTTTTTCTTAGATCCTTATGACACTACTAGAATCTTTCTCTTTGGTTATTGGAGTACTGACCCTTGGGCTCTTGGTGACTGTTTCTCGAACGTTCCCTTTCTTTACGCCTCTTTTAGGGTATGTTTGTTTGTTGTTTGTTGTTTGTTGTTTTTTGTTTTGTGTTTTTGCTTTCTGTTTTTGTCAAAAAAAACAAACAAAATCGTATTTGGTAATTATTTTTATTTTTTGTTTCATCTCTGTTGTCTTGGAAACAAGCCAACAAAATGGGAAAAAAATTGTGTTTTGGGAAACACCTGAAACATGAGCGACCTGGGTTGAACGATTTTAATAAGGTCTCGAATTCGATCCTCATTACCAACAAAATCTTTTCATTTTTTGTGGAAGTATAAAAGCTGCCTTTTAGAAAGCTTCCTCACTTCGTCTCTCTCTTTCTCTCATCTCTCTGCATACGAAGATGAACCGAAGTGTCTGTGTATTCTGGAAGACGAATCCAAGCTCCATTCCATCTTGTTGCCAACTTGAACGAATCGATCTCCGTTGCTGCCTTCTTAAATGGAACCCTTTGTCAATCTCTCTATTGCTGTGAAGGTATGTATATAAACTCTATATCTACATAGATTTGTGTATATATATGCATATACATATATACATAGTTCTAGCTTAGATAAGTGTTTTGTATGTGTGTGTGCGCTTATGTGTGTTTGCATGTGTGTCAAATTGTGGGTATGTGTGTTAGTGTGTGTGGGTATGTATGTGTGTGTGTGTGTAGGTATGCGTGTTTGCCTATGTGTGTTAGAGTGTTGAGTATGTTTCTGAATGTGTGTGTTCTAGGTGTGTGTTTGAGTGTCTGTCTCTGTGTGTTGAGTCTGAGTGTTTGAGTGTGTGTTGTGTGTTAGTCCAGATGGTCTTGGGGAATATTGAGGTTTCTTGGAGGTTGTGGGGCATTTTGTCTCAAATCTTGGCTTTGTTGTAGTGTTTGGAGTGTAAGAAATTTTAATAATTCATATATGAAATCTAGAACACCTAAATTATTAGGTTTAGAACATACCTATATGAGTCATGATACTTGATCTTTGGATTTGTTTAGCTGAAGGGCAAGTTCTTCCTCTTTTTCTTCAAAGCAACATACAACTCTTAATAGGACAAGCCAAATTATGGTTATGAAGTGTAGAGAGGACCTAGTCTGCTATTTATAATGAAATCTAATAGACTCTTCTATTACGGGCCATAATTAGTTTAAAGCCTACACTTAACTGCCTCAACCACATTAATTAAAAGATGTACATAAGTCCATCAAAATATATCACTTAATGATATTGGGCTCATCTTATTGGACAAAAAATTCAGCTCGTTTTTCACAAACTAAAAATTAACTATTAATTAATGGAAGCCCAATATAAGAAAAATTCCAACATTCTCTCACTTGGACAACATTAATTGTAGTTATTTAAAAATAACATAAAATTATATATCTATTTTTGAAAAATGACTACGGGGCTAATCAAACAATACTCAATGTGACCACAATAAAAAATAATATGGTCATGAGACAACATCTCAAACATGACCTAGTCCAATAAAACTACTATTTTCGAACTATGACGGTCTTTACATCCTTTATTGATATAGGATCAATCCATGATTACAAAAAATAATAATTCTATTGACCTGAATCAAGATGTGGTAGTGTAACAAGAAAATAACATCTCAATATGTGATTTGATAAATATGATATTTTCATTGTCAGTCCCCAAAATGATTTCTCTTTAACAACATGCTTCAACAATAAGTTAGAGAAATCCATTAGTTTCAACAATAAGCTAGTATGTCTCCAAACATAAAATCTCAAGATTTTCTCAAATGGTGTAATTAGAGACATACTCCATTAACAAAATAATCATATTTAAGACATATACCAAGTCTTAAGATTTTATATAAAATGATATTTCATAAATATGCACACATATAACATAGCTAGAATATTGCACTAACAATAAGGATAATCATCAAAATATTTATTAAATATTACATATGAAATTAAATCAATACTAAAGTTCTTAATAAATAAACTCCCACTAACCAAGTACATCAAAAGACCCCAAAATACCCAAGTTATCAACATGTTTCTTAAAAGTTGCAGATTTCAGTCCCTTGGTTAAAGGATCAACAAGCATTGATTCTGTATCAATATGTTCGATCACAATGTCACATTTCTTCACAAGATACCTAACAGAAACAAACTTAATTTCTATATGTTTAGACCCACTAGAATGTTTGTTGTTCTTTGAGAAGAACACAGCTGCACTATTATCACAATAAATTGTTAGTGGTTTAAAGATGGAATTCAATATTCATAAGTCCTGAAATAAAATTCTTTAGCCATATAACTTGTGTTGCAGCTCTATAACAAGCTACAAATTCAGCTTGTATAGTGGAAAAAGCTGTGAGGGTTTGTTTAATACTTTTCCATGATATTACTCTTCCAGCTAACATGAATATATATTCTGAAGTGGATGTTAAATCATTCGGACACCCAACAAAACTTGAGTCTGAGTAACCAATCACTTCAAGACTATCAACTCTCCTATAAATAAGCATGTAATTTTTTGTTCTTTGAAAGTATCTCATAACTTTCTTAACTAACACCTAATAATTGAATCCTGGTTTAGAAAAATATTTGCCAAGAACACTAATTACAAAAGTAATGTCAGGCTTGGTACAAACCTGTGCATACATTGAACTACTGACAACACTCGCATAAGGTATATTTTTTATAGACTCCTCCTCAAGATCATTCTTGGGGCATTGGCTTAGACTAAATTTATCACCATCGATGTGTTTCTTTAACTTGCACACTAATTGTTCTTTCCCATTCTCCTTAAAATCCTCAGGCTGCATCATATTACTTCTTCACTATGCTCACCATTTAGGAAAACTGTCTTCACATCTATCTGGTGAAATTCTAGATCAAAATGAGTCATTAATGTCATAATGATCCTGAAAGAATCTTTAGTACAGACAGGTGATAAAGTTTCATTAAAATCTATACCTTCCCTCTGGCTATATCCTTTTGCTATCAATCTAGCCTTAAACACCTATTTGCAGCCAATGGGTTTACATCCTTCAGGAAGTTCCACAAGCTCTCACACTTCATTATGTGCTATAGAATGTATCTCATCTTTCATGACACCTACCCACATATCAGACTGAGGACATGTAATAGCATCATGGTATGTTACAAGATTAATAATATCATCAATATCATAGTAACTTTCTCCAAGGAATACATAATATTCATCAGAAATAATAGGTCTCCTTGGTCTTGTAGACCTTCTCAAGGAATTTTCAATAATATGCTCTAAAGGCTGAGGAGCTTCAATAAAAATAAAAGGTTCAATTGCAGGAACATGAGGATCAACAAATGGAGCAGAAAAATCAACAACAGAAGTAGGTATAATATTCTCTTACACAATAGGTAAATAAATAGAAATAAATTTATCTTGCTTATGCTCACTGTGAGAAACTAATATCAGCAATATCAAGCTCTAAAAATTTTGTTGTTAAGGATTTAATAATTTTAGTACGACGTGTAGGACAATAGAACCCGTATCCTTTCAAATGTTCTAAGTAGAAGAAACAACAAGTAGTTCAAGGATCAATTTTTTTCTCAAAAGGGTTATAGATTTTGACTTCAGTAGGACAACCCCTGACTTGAAAATGGTTAAAACTTGGTTTCCTATTAGTCCATAATTCAAAAGGTGCTTTGGAACAGATTTACTAGGAACTCTATTAAGAATGTATAAAGTCGATTTAATGGCTTCTCCCCAAAGATAATTAGGTAAGTTACACCTATTCATCATGCTTCTCATCATATCTTTAAGGGTGCGATTACGCCTTTCAGTCATACCATTTTATTCGGTACTACTAGGCATGGTATATTGAGAAACAATCTCACAATCTTGCAAGTACTTGGCAAACGGTCCTAAATGCTGTCCAGATACATCATGTTTGTCATAATACTCACCATCATAGTTAGACCTAACAATTTTGATGACTTTCCCTAATTGTTTCTCTACCTTAATTTTGAAAATTTTAAACTTTTCAAGAACATCAGATTTTTCATTAATTAAATAAATATATCCATAACGAGAGAAATCATCAATAAATGTAATAAAATATTTATTACCACACAAGGTACGTGAGTAAGGTCCACTGATGTCAGTGTGAATGATTTCTAAAAGATCTAGACTGCAAGTTGCACTTTTCTTCTTAGTTTTGGTCAATTTACCCCTAATGTAGTTAACATGAGTTTCAAGGTCTCCAAAATCAAGGGGAGGAGAAATATTATTCTTTATTAATCTTTCCACTCTTTCTCTAAAAATGTGACCCAAATGTTTATGGTACAGCTGTGAAGATTTTTCTTCAATAAAAGGTCTTTTAGATACAACATTCACAATATCTGAATGACCATATTCATTATTGACACCAAGCATATACTATATAGACTATCTGATAAAACACAATGATCAAAAATTTTAGAATTTAAAGACAATTGAGTTTTACCATTACTAAAATTAAAATAATATCCAATTTTATCAAGCAAGGAAACTGAAATCAAATTCCGCCTAAATGACAGTACATGAAAAGTATTTTCTAAAACAAGTTGAAAACCAGTGTCTCAATTCAACCTAACAGTTCCTATGAACTCAACATGGACTTTATTATTATTTCTTACTTTAAGCTTGACTTCCTATTCACTTGAACTCTGTTTTCTTGTGAATCCCTGCAAAGTCATGATCACGTGAATCAAAGCCCCACTATCAATCTATCAAGAATTTAATGAGACATTAACCAAATTGAATTCAAAGCAAACAAAGGCTAGTGAGTTACCTTATTCTTTATTCCTCTTTTCTAACCAAGACTTGAATCGAGTGCATTCATTTTTATTATGACCTCTTTTCTTGCAAAAGTAACACTGAACATCTTTTCAAATGACAGCTTTAGGATTTCCAACATTCTGACCAGTACCATACCTTTTGAAATCCCGACTATTATTTGGAGTATTATGATTAGATTTTCTATTATTTTTCTGATACCCACCTTTGAAACTAGATTTAGACTGAGAAACAAATAAGACAAATTCACTCTTTTTTTTTTTTTTTGAGTTTTTCTTTTTTAGAATTGTACTTGGAGATAAGATCATTTATTGTCCACGACTCATTTTGGGTATTGTAGGCAATTTTGACTTGACTAAACATATGAAGAGGTAAGAGTGTTAGAGTATGTGTGACTCATATTTGCTGTGTGCATAATAGCAAGGAGGCAGATGCCGGAGCGGGATTTGTATAAAGGGGATGTTGATTAGTTGGGGGTGCGGGGGCAACGCTCTCGCGGTATGGTACAGGGGTATTTTGTAAATACTTCCGTATTAGGGTTATATAAATACTTAAGATGTAACCCTACTTTGAATAATGAAAAAGAATGGCCGCTCGCTCTCGTGGATGTAGGCACATTGCCGAATCATGTAAATCTCTGTGTGTTATTTTCTCTTGTTTTCTTAATTGTTTGATTCTTTACTATTCACCATAATTGCTGCACGATCACAACAACTGGTATCAGAGCTAGACTACGATGTCTGGGATTTTCTCTACAAAATTTGACATCATGAAGTTCGACGGAACTGGAAATTTCGGATTATGGCAGAGGAGGGTGAAGGACCTGTTAGTGCAGCAGGGCATGGTGAAGGCATTATACGGAAAACAACCGGCATGAATGTACGACATGGATTGGAAAGAATTGGAAGCGAAGGCTGTGGCGACTATTAGGCTTTGTCTGGTTGATGAAGTGATGTATTACGTCATGGATGAGGAATCACCGGCGGAAGTTTGGTTGAAACTGGAAAGTCGATATATGTCCAAGTCGTTGACGAACAAGTTCTATGTTAAGCAGAAACTATATGGTCTTAAGATGTCAGAGGGCTCGAATTTGACCCAACACATCAACGTGTTCAATCAGATCATCAGCGATCTGAAGTGAGTTGATGTGAAGTTCGAAGACGAAGACAAGGCGCTGATGTTGCTGAATTCCCTACCGGCGTCTCCTACGTACGAGAATTTGGTTATGACTCTGATGTAGGGGAAAGAAACCCTCGAGTTGGAGGATGTCACATGTGCTCTGTTAGGTTTTCATCAGCGGAAGAAAGCTAGTGATGAGGCTTCATAAGGTGAAGGGCTTGTGGTGAAAGGTAACCAGGAACGTGGAAGAAGCAAATCTCGGAATGGATCGGGTAACAATAAAGCCCGGTCCAAGTCGAGGAAGAAGAAGAAGGACGTCTCTGTCTCGTGTTACAAGTGCGGGAAAAAGGGGCACTTTAAACGGGACTGTCCAGAGAAAAAGAAAGGGNCAGTCCAAGTCGAGGAAGAAGAAGGACGTCTCCGTCTCGTGTTACAAGTGCGGGAAAAAGGGACATTTTAAACGGGACTGTCCAGAGAAAAAGAAAGGGGATTCAGAGGACAAAGAGGGTGCATCAAAGTCTGCAAACGTAGTGGAAGAAGAAGATTCAGAGAGTGGTGACGGTGATATGCTTTCTGTTTTATCTAGTTCAAATCGTTTAACAGATTCTTGAATTATGGATTCAGCATGTTCCTATCACATGACACCCAACAAAGATTGGTTTGACACCTACAGGTCAGTAAATTCTGGTTCTGTTCTGATGGGTAATGATGCATCTTGCAAAGTTGTTGGAATAGGAAATATTAGAATTAAGATGTTTGATGGTATGGTTAGAACGTTGTGTGATGTTAGACATGTACCGGATCTAAGGAAGAATTTGATTTCATTGAGCACTTTGGATTGTAATGGTTATAGTTACAAATCTATAAGTGGAGTAATGAAAGTAAGTAAAGGCATGCTGACAGTGATGAAGGGACAGAAAGTAGTAGGAAACATTTACAGACTGCTGGGTACTACTATTGTAGGTGGAGTTGCTGCTATAGAGTCTGAATCAGATAATACAGTCTTGTGGCATATGCGGCTGGGTCATATGAGTGAGCGTGGGATGATAGAGCTTCATAAGAAAAATCTATTGAAGGGTGTCAAGACATGCAAGCTCAATTTTTGCAAATATTGTGTTCTTGGAAAACAGAATAGGGTGCAGTTCAAGACAGCCACACACAAGACAGAGGGGGTTCTCGACTATGTCCATACAGATGTTTGGGGACCAGTTAGCGTACTATCACGGGGAGGATACATGTATTTCGTGAGTTTCATTGATGATTACTCACGAAAGGTCTAGGTGTACTTCATGCGGCACAAGTCAGAAGCGTTTGCCAAGTTCAAGCTGTGAAAAGCTGAAGTAGAGAACCAGACAGGGAGGAAGATTAAATGCCTCAGGTCAGATAATGGTACTGAGTACACAGATTCAAAGTTCCAGGAGTTGTGTGAGCAGCATGGGATCAAGAGACACTTCACAGTCCGCAAGACACCACAATAAAATGGTGTAGCGGAAAGGATGAACAGAACGATAACCGAGAAAGCTCGGTGTCTCANTAGGTCAATAAATTCTGGTTCTATTCTGATGGATAATGATGCATCTTGCAAAGTTGTTGGAATAGGAAATATTAGAATTAAGATGTTTGATGGTATGGTTAGAACGTTGTGTGATGTTAGACATGTACCGGATCTAAGGAAGAATTTGATTTCATTGGGCACTTTGGATTGTAATGGTTATAGTTACAAATCTATAAGTGGAGTAATGAAAGTAAGTAAAGGCATGCTGACAGTGATGAAGGGACAGAAAGTAGTAGGAAACATTTACAGACTGCTGGGTACTACAATTGTAGGTGGAGTTGCTGCTGTAGAGTCTGAATCAGATAATACAGTCTTGTGGCATATGCGGCTGGGTCATATGAGTGAGCGTGGGATGATAGAGCTTCATAAGAAAAATCTATTGAAGGGTGTCAAGACATGCAAGCTCAATTTTTGCAAATATTGTGTTCTTGGAAAACAGAATAGGGTGCAGTTCAAGACAGCCACACACAAGACAGAGGGGGTTCTCGACTATGTCCATACAGATGTTTGGGGACCAGTCAGCGTACTATCACGGGGAGGATACATGTATTTCGTGAGTTTCATTGATGATTACTCACGAAAGGTCTGGGTGTACTTCATGCGGCACAAGTCAGAAGCGTTTGCCAAGTTCAAGCTGTGGAAAGCTGAAGTAGAGAACCAGACAGGGAGGAAGATTAAATGCCTCAGGTCAGATAATGGTACTGAGTACACAGATTCAAAGTTCCAGGAGTTGTGTGAGCAGCATGGGATCAAGAGACACTTCACAGTCCGCAAGACACCACAACAAAATGGTGTAGCGGAAAGGATGAACAGAACGATAGCCGAGAAAGCTCGGTGTCTCAGGTTGAATGCAGGGCTTGCAAAGAATTTCTGGGCAGAGGCAGTGAATATGACATGTTTCTTGATTAACAGATCACCAAGGGTAGCACTAGATGGGAAAGTATCAGAGGAGGTATGGATAGGCAGTGAGGTAGACTACTCTGGTTTGAGAGTGTTTGGATGTCCAGCCTATGTACATGTTTCTAGTGAGGAGAGGTCGAAGCTTGATGCGAAGTCTAGACAGTGTATCTTTCTGGGATATCAGAAAGGAGTGAAAGGCTTCAAGCTCTGGGATCCGAAGGCAAACAAGATGGTGATCAGTAGAGATGTGGTTTTTGATGAAAAAGCCATGTTGCAGCGTACTCAGGAAGAAGAGAAACAAGTACCAGAAAACTGTAGCACTAATGACCATGTGGTGCAGGTGGAGCTAGAGAATCATGGTAGAGAAGAGGATGCTCAGCATGTAGAGCGTTCTATCTCAGGTGATCAACAGCATCATAGTATAGCCACAGACAGGCCCAAACGCAATATCAAGCCACCTACCAGGTATGGTTTTGAAGATTTGGTTTCTTATGCGCTTATTACTAGTAGCGGGGATCCTACAACTTTTCAGGAGGCAGTACAAAGCCAAGAGAAAAGTAGATGGATGGGTGCTATGGTGGAGGAGATGGAGTCTCTGCATAAGAACCAGACGTGGGAGTTGGTGGAACTTCCCGAGGGGAAGAGAGCAATAGGGTGCAAATGGGTGTATAAGAAGAAAGAAGCAGTATCAGAAAATGAGGGAGAAAAATTCAAGGCTCGTCTAGTAGCAAAGGGGTTACTCACAGAGAAAAGGGGTTGACTATGATGAGATCTTCTCCCCCGTGTCAGACACACTTCCATCAGGACAGTGTTGGCACTAGTAGCACATTCAGATATGCAGTTGGAGCAGATGGATGTAAAGACAGCTTTCCTTCATGGCGACTTGGAGGAACGGATTTACATGGTACAGCCAGAAGGGTTCAGTCTCCCTGGAGAGGAACATTTGGTCTGTAATTTGAAGAAATCACTTTATGGGCTGAAGCAGTCTCCGAGGCAGTGGTACAAACGATTTGACTCTTACATGATCCGAATTGGCTACAAAAGGTGTGAGTATGATTGTTGTGTCTATGTAAAAAAGCTTGATGATGATTCATTGATTTTTCTGTTACTTTATGTGGATGATATGTTGATTGCTGCCAAGAGTATGAGTGAGGTCAACAAGTTGAAGACTTTGTTGAGTAGAGAATTTGACATGAAGGATTTGGGTGCGGCCAAGAAGATTCTTGGGATGGAGATTCGCAGGGACAGAGCTTCCAGGAGATTATGGCTATCTCAGCATAGCTATGTTGAGAAGGTGTTGGACAGGTTCAGCATGAGTTATGCAAAATCAGTAAGTACACCTTTGGCGAATCATTTCAGATTGTCTACCGCTCAGTGCCCGAAGACAGATGATGAAGTTCATGACATGTCAAAGGTCCCATATGCTAGTGCAGTGGGGTGTTTGATGTATGCTATGGTTTGTACAAGACCAGATTTGGCACAAGCTGTCAGCGTGGTTAGCAAGTTTCTTTCAAATCCTGGTCGACAGCATTGGGATGCAGTCAAGTGGATTTTCAGATACTTGAGGGGCACTACAGACTATGACATCATGTTTAGCAGACAACAGAGTGACCCTTCAGTTATGGGATATGTGGATGCAGACTATGCAGGGGACTTGGATGACAGGAGGTCTACCACAGGTTATGTGTTTACTCTTGTGGGAGGACCTATTTGTTGGAAGTCCATGGTACAGCCTATAATTGCACTATCTACTACTGAGTCAGAGTATATGGCAGTAGCTGAGGCTGCCAAAGAGGCTTTGTGGCTTACAGGTTTAGTCAAGGAGCTGGGTGCCCAGCAAGGTGGAGTTCAATTGCATTGTGACAGTCAGAGTGCCATTTATTTGGCAAAGAACCAGGTGTATCATGCGAGGACCAAACATATAGATGTGAGGTTTCATAAGATCAGGGAACTGGTTTCTTCTGGTGAACTATTACTTGAGAAAGTTCACACTTCTGAGAATGCAGCAGACATGTTGACAAAGCCTGTTACTACAGACAAGTTCAAGCACTGCTTGGACTTGATTAATGTCTCTAGTTGCTAGATGGGAGATGCCTCAACTCAGCGTCCCCGGTGGAGTTCCCGAATACATGTCCTCTTTTTCTTCTTCTAAGGGGTGAATATTTGCCAAGGTGGAGATTGTTAGAGTATGTGTGACCCATATTTGCTGTGTGCATAATGGCAAGGAGGCAGATGCCGGAGCGGGATTTGTATAAAGGGGACGCTGATTAGTTGGGGGTGCGAGGGTAACGCCCCCGCGGTACGGTACAGGGATATTTTTGTAAATACGTCCGTATTAGAGTTATATAAATACTTAAGATGTAACCCTACTTTGAATAATGAAAAAGAACGGCCGCTCGCTCTTGTGGATGTAGGCACATTGCTGAACCACGTAAATCTCTGTGTGTTATTTTCTCCTGCTTTCTTAATTGTTTGATTATTTACTATTTACCATAATTGCTGCACGATCACAACAAGTATGATGAACAATGAAATCATCAAGTATAACAGTTTTAAAGGCTTTGAACTTGGTTTGAACATGGACCATTATAAGGATATATTCTCTAACACTACCTACATTGTCATATTTCATATTCATTAATTCATTCATTAGGCCTCCAGCTTCAGTTTTATTGGATATCTTGTATCTTTCTCCTACAGGTGTGAAGAACTCCTTGGCATTCTTGGTTTCAGGCAAACCATTCATAAGGAGTTTAGAGATAGACCTTTTTCATGACAATCATACTTAAACTATTAGATCTCTTCCATTTTGCATAAAGTTCTTTTTCATCAGGAGAACTTTTACTAGTAGGTTTTGCAAATTCATTCTCTTTTAAGACAAAGTCTATATGAGTAATTTTCAGGACAAACTCAATATCTTGCTTCCATCTCTTATAATTAGAACTAGTCAAGATTTTAATGTTGACATTATTTTTATTCATAGCAAAAGAGGCTATTCAAAGCAATGAGAATATAAATAGTTAGCAAAATTAGGCAATAAATAAATAAAATATGCTTTAAATATAATAAGTCATATTTTATTAAGAGAGTCCAAGTATATCACTACAAACTCCCATTTGGGCAAAGAATGCAATATGCTATAGGTTCTCTCTTTCATAAAACTAACCAATGAGAATGCTTAAGTTTCAAATAATTTATCCCCTTTGGACAGATAAACCTTCTAGACTTTGCACGTCTGCCACAATGTTTCATGACATCTCCAAATTATAATACACAATATCCCCCTTTGGGCATGTAATTATATATTATAATTTAAAGACCATCCCATAACAAAAACATGAGAAAACCTACAAATTTTAATGAATAGACCACTTTTGTGGTAATCATCCATCTTAACTTATAGAATTTTTTTCAACCAGGATATTTTCATGACATCTTTAAATTATAATATAATAACCTCATTTGGGCAAGTAATTGTATATTATAATTTAAAGAATATCCCGTAACAAAACCATGAGAACAATTTACAAATTTTAATGAATAGACCACTTTGATGGCCATCTTAACTCATAGAATTTCTCAAACCAGGATATTATAACATATTGCCCATAATTAAATATTATGTGATCAATCAATATGAGGATTAACCAATATATACTTCTATAGATCACCAATCATCAATCGTTGCATTCAAGTCTCAATTCTATTTTTACTTTTAAAATTAAATAATTAAATTCACACTTACCAAAATTTAATAAATAATATGTAGATCATAAAAAAATTCATCATATAAATCACTAGAGAAAAAAAATAGAATTGTACAAACACCCTCTATAAATTATAACAATGCATTCAAATTACATCAACATGAGAAAACAATTTGTATGGAAAAAGCATATATCTATTTGTCAATAAGACCAATAAATAATAAAAACAAATTTAATAAGTTGAATGAATATGACATGATCAATAAAGGTTTTAACATAAATTCTTGACATGGTATTTGATATTGTACCAAGGCCATGATACAACCTAAAAATAACAATAAATAATCTATTAAAAACACAAAAGTCAAATAATTCTTGAGTGAAATTTTGAACACTTTGTTCAAAAACAATGACGGAAAGCCATCATGCTTTCACCCTTTTCTTTTTTTTTTTCCTATCTTCTTGTGACATACTGGTCGCCTTTGATGCTTTCACCTTTTTTTTTTGTGTTGTATATAATTGTATTTAATGATGACTATTGACAGCCACTGTTTTGAGAAAAAAAGTGCTGCCAAAATCACAAAATATTAATCACAAGAACAGTAACCTTGATTCGCCCAAACCATTGACGGCGATCAAAATTCAATGCAGCACCGTCACAAAAATATTTTGAGATCCTAAATTATATAAATAAATAATAATAATAATAAAATAAATTGGGTTCTAAATTCTTATATGATAGGCTTTGATACCACATGTAAAAAATTTTAATGATTCGTATATGAAATTTAGAACATCTAAATTACAAGGTTTAGAACATTCCTATATGAGCTATGATACTCGATCTCTGGATTTCTTTCGTGGAAGGGCAAAGTCTTCCTCTTATTCTTCAAATCAACATGTGGCTTTCAATGAGACAAAGCCAAATTAGGGTTTATAAAGTGGAGAGGGGATCTAACCTGCTATTTATAATGAAATTTAATAGACTCTCCTATTACGGGCCACAATTAAATTAAGACTTATACTTAACCGCCTCAACCAAATCAATTAAAAGATATACATAAGTCCATCAAAATAGATCACCTAATAATATTGAGCTCATCTTATTAGAACATAAATTCAGCCCGTTTTTCACAAACTAAAAATTAGCTTTCAATTAATGGAGTCAAATATAGGAAAAATTCCAACATGGAGTTCCATATCTGTCATGTTTTTAGAGAGGCGAACATGGTTGTTGATTTTTTGGCCAAAAAGGCAATTCAGGATAGTAGTTCCTCTGAATTTGCTGATGTGGGCTCTTTGCCATGTGAACGAAGAATGCTTGTGGTAAAAGATCAGAGGAGGTTGCCAGGTTTGAGGGTGAAATACTCTGTGCTTATTCCTTGTGACTGTGTAGTCATGGCAGCTTGGTAGATTGCGGGTTTGTGGAATAAATTTTGTTCTTTTGTTATATTTTGAAGTATTAAAGCCATTACTTTGGTGGTGTAATAATGGATTTGTTTCCCTCTTTGTTTCTTGTCATTCTTTGAATTTTGTTCATTAAAGTTCTTTGTTTCTTTAAAAAAAAAATTTGGGATTGAATTGTCATTCAAATCACTATTTCAATCAATTATCAATCATTATAAATTTGAAAATAAAAATAAAAGTAATGTATATTATTGATCATATCATTAATTCATCAAATTAATTAAATTTATTAAGTCTTAATAGCATTGCTGAAAGAAAAAACAACGGACTTAAAGATATAATTTGGAGTGGCTATCAAATATGTTTTTTATTTTTATTTTCATAATTTGGTAAACACAAATGATTCCCAAACATGTTTTCTGTTTTCAATGTTTATCACAAAACAAAACAAAAATTATCTCTATTTTTTATTTTTTTAAAAACATGAAAATAAAAATGTTACCAAATGATCCCTTAGCCTTCCTTTTTCATGTGCCATTATGTCTGTTTCTTTCGAAGTTATTATTTCGTCTGTTTCTCTCGCCATGGGTAAAACTTTATTACCCAGTTCCTGAGCCTTGCCCAAACTTTGAACCAGTGGTATATGGTTTCTTTTCCCATTAAGACACGTTATGGCATTTTGTGTTTTGCGGTTAACCACTATCCATGTTTGGTCTCTCTTCTTGATTCATGGGGTTCAGTCTAACTCTAGTAGCATCAGAATGGTAAAAGGCCTCACCATGAAACCCTTCATATGAAGCTACTGACCATAAGGCTTTTGCTCAAGTAATTTCATCATTTTTGTATTGTAATGAAGTGTCCTACACTAAAAACCAACTTGGAAATGTGATATCACCATGGGCGGGGCCACCCTGGGAAGAGGTCAAAAAAACTTCAATCCATTCATCTGTTTTTTGCCTGAGCTCCCCTGAGATCTTTCTGAGCTCTTCCTTAGTCTTTTTGACCTCTTCCTTGCAGCGCCTGCCCTCATTCTCAATCCTCTTCTTCTCGACTTCCAAGTCCTTGTTTAGGGAAGTTTGCCTCTCCACTTGCTCTTGCAAATCCTGGACCTAGGTCTTGAGGTCGCTGTTTTCAAAGGAAAACTTTGCAACCTTGAGCTCAAAAGCTTTGGAAGCCTGGATAGAACCTTCCATAGCCTAGATCCTTTTCAGCAACCCGCTAACATGGATGGCCATCTGAGGTTGAGCACAACCCAAAAAAGCTTAGGTTAGAAAAATCAAATATTGCAGGACAAAAATATATGCATATATAGCAAAACTTACAGAAGTAGCAACAAAGAGGGCGGTGGATATGGAAGTCCCAAGAGGCATAGTAGAAGCCCGCTGAATGTCAGACTTAGGGAGAATGGAAGCAATGACCTCTGTTGCTCGCTTCACATTATTAATCAGAGAGCTTAAACTTGACTTAACACTCACCCTTTTTTTGGCTCTTACAGATCTTTGGGGGTTTCAGAGATGGTCCCTCAGTTGGACAGGGAGGAATGGATCTTGGCAGAATGCGATGAACCATCTCCAGATCTCTCAACCTCTGCTGAAGAGGGAAAAGTTGGGATCAAACCTTGCTCAGGAGCCCCACCAGAAGGAGACATCCTAGTCTTTTAGGAGAGAGATGTCTGCGCAACCTTTGGGGAGTCTGAGGAAGGTAGGGGCCCCACCTGGGTCGATTGAGGTGAAGCGGGGGCGCCTCCAGTCTTGGAACTTTGGAGGCTGATTCACTCCCTGACCCAACTTTAATCTTGCCTTTGTTTTCACTCCGATTCTTCCTCATCAAAGATAGTTTGGCAGTGCGATCCTTCGCAGTGGGCTCTATTGAGGAAGAACCTGGAAACTCAAGGAAGAACTAACATAAGAAAAGAGAGAGAGGGAATAGGCAAAGTTGAAAGAGTAAAAGATCATTTCCTGCTAGTTCCTCAACACTGATAGCAGAAAGGGGAGATGGATTCTTGATCCGCACTTCGGGTGGGCTGAGTCCGAGCTTTACAAGAATTCGAGGTTTGAGGAGGTTAGAGTACCTCTCCGAATTACAGTCCGCTAAGGATACTAGAACCAACCTGTCCTCAGCATTGAGCTCAGGTCGAATACCTGAAAAACAAAGAGAAAAGAGCTCAGAAAAGCAAATCATCAAGACCAACCTTATCTAGCTCTAGCAAAAACTCACCCAGGTTTTCAGGGGCAGACCAGACTCTAGGGATCGGAAGAGTATCTGTCTTGTCTGCAGGATTGTTTTCCTATTGATTGCCTCCCACAAAGAAGAAGAGTTTTTTTCAACCTTTATAAGAGCTGGGGAGGTCGAAAATGATGACTTTGACTTTCACTCGTTTGGAAATATAAAGAAAACCAACAGAGGGGGTATATTTGACATTGAAAAATTTCATGAGCAAAGGAATGGAGGGGACTCCTAAGCTATGTTTCTTGAAGAAGATGAGGAGGCCTACCAATACGCCCTAGACATTTGGAGAGAGTTGAGCAGGGCAGACATTGAAGTGCTATAGGACACCCTTAATAAAAGGATGTAAGGGGAAGCGGAGGCCATTCTCAAACGCAGCTACAAAGAAGTAGACCTTTTTATGAACTTGGGAGATATATGGGGTACAGGCGTCGGGGCGCTAGTATTGGACACCCGGGGGAAAACTAAAACGAGTGACTGAGACCTTCATTTGAGGAGGAGTGACCTCACTAGCACCTATGAGCTCAGCAGCCCTATAGGCAGCCCCTATGCCCTTGGCATTACTCGAAACTCTTACGCCACTCACCTTGGCTTTGCCTTTATCGGGGATCTTGGGCATGGGGGAAGATGTAGAGGGGGGTTCCTCGGCCATTTCCTTGGCCTCAGAGAATCGACTCCAAGGAAGTTATCAATCTCATCGCCTATATTTCCTAAATCAGAATCCCCTTCAGCAGACCTGTCTCCCATGAGGGAAACAGACGAAGGGGTAGTTCCAGAAGAAAAAGGCATAGCTGGGAAAGAATAGGGAAGCCTAAAGGTACGATAAAGGGGAGGAACGCCAGCGGAACACTCTTAGAGAGTCTGGGGGGGGGCAACACAACAACTGCCAATAAGAAAAATCCTAGCAGTTGAATAAGGATCCAAGAAGAGGGGAATACGAGACAAAGATCGACCTCGGTTCCTTAAATAGCAGAATCGAAAGGTCCAAAAATGCAACAACCACCTCAGATCTGAGGGATCCATAACAAAGGAGCACGAAAAGGGCAGGAAACGTACCTAATCCTTCGAAGCGAAGAACGGAGAAGCAAACCACGCTAAGCCTTCAGGTCAAATTAGGGGAAATTGTCTCTCTGTGAAAACCTTAAGAGCAATAACAAATAGGGGAAGACGAAGTCGTAAGGAGGTAAGGAAGAAAAGCCAAAGAGAATTCGAAGAGTAAGGGGGGAGCCATTGATCCAGAAGCATTTAAAGCTAGCGGTACAGGGGTCTCGAAGTGGGCAATGCGCACGAGAAATGAAGAGAGAAATGATTACTAGTAATTGTCAAAACAAAAAAAAAAAATTTCACGAACATTGAGGTCGCTGAACGAAGCTTCTGTTTAAGTTCAACCCTTGTTCAAGCTTGCTTGAACCAAGAGCTGGGGGCCAATTGATGGTGCATGAATAAAGAATTTTTGTTAAGTGTGAGCTCGTGAGGCGAGGTCGGATAATGAGCTCAGAGCTCTGAAGCCCAAGTCCCGAGCTCCTCTCCTATGGAAATTCATGGGAGTCAGGGAAAGAACAACTATGCAACAAGAGGCGTACGGAAACAACAAAAGGGGGAGTGATCAAGGCGAAAAACTCTTAACCACCCAAGATCTCCTCCTAAAATCAAGGAAAATCCCGTATTCGAAGAACAAGGATCTCACTGAAGATCCCTTAATAATACAAATTGCTTTATAAATACTGTAGAACCCCTCCATTGAGAGGAGAGACAAAAAAGGAGAAGAAAAACCCTAGTGGCGCAGACATTACTCTGTAAACCTCTCCCTTTATTAATAAAGTAGAAAGGAGCAGGAGCCCCTATTAGATAGTGGATTAGCCGAACTTCAAAACTGGCGAACCACTGTAACTTCACTGTGTAAACTCTCCCAATCCCCTAGTAATTTCAACACGAATCTCACGAGCCTTGTAGCTCAGATCACAAGTCGTCAAGCATAATTCATTCCCTCTGCTCATCTACACGAATTCACACCATCTAATATCAATTAATGAATTATTTTCAATTATATTTCACCCCCCATTCGGATCCCTGGCTATGCCGCTGCATTTCACAAGCATCCACTTGAAGGAATTTCATCATATTATATTGTATTGTAATTTCCCTCTGCAATGTTCTATTCATTGTCAGCATAATAAGAGACTGTTCGGTGGAAATAGAATGTTTATTTTTTCTCACCAGAAGGGTCAAGTGGTAAGAAAGTGTACAATTTTCCTGGAACTCACCAAATTCAACTTGGAGCACAAGCAAGAAAAAAAAAACAGGAAAAAAATTAAAGCTTTTCGTTTTTCTTTTTTAAATACTATTTAAGGAACTAACAACTTTAAATTTATTTTATTTTTGCAAAGTCCTAAAGACTCATTTTTTATTTGCGAAAACTTTGCAAAAAATTTAATGCGATTGAGAATGATTACTTGTAGATGATCTTGGAGAATGGAAATAATCTGTCAACAGATGAGAAAGTCTGGAGAATCACTATTATCAGGCGATCTGCACTGTTTACTCAAAATTGAACTCAAATTTAAATTTAGGTAAAAAAAAAATTATAAATTCTCTTCAACTTTTAGTCCAAATTTATATTAAATCAAAGTAAATTTTTTGCTTCACTCAAATCGTGGTAACATAAAACTTTTTACTCAAAATATTTTGAGCTAAAATAGAAGCTCGTTCTTCTATCTACCCTCTGCAATAAAGAGGCTCCACGCCAAAACTTCACCAGTCTTATTGGAACGTAGTCTTGATACTATTTGTTGGTTTTGAACAACAGATAATTAACATATATAAATAATACTTGTTGAAAAATAAAAATTTAAAGATAGAAAAATAATAAAAATATGACATAAAGATATAACACGATTCAATACAACATATCATCTCGGTACATTATACATATATCTATAGACCAAAAACCTATATCGATGTATTATTTATTCAAAAATTGGCTATTTAGTAACTGATAACATAATACTCAACTCAATTTATAGAAATAAAATACTATAACTCAAACCTATTCAAATATATCTATATTTCCTATCACATGTCTAATAGGATATATTAAAACTCTTCTAATTTATTTCTTATTTGATTAGGTCACTAATAAACCATTTATTAGAACTCTTCAAATATGTTCCCTATTTCATTTAGGATTCGAACAAACTCTCATTCACGATAATTAGAGAGTTTAGGTCAAATTCTAGCAGTCTCCCTTAAACAAAACTCTTCAAATTTGGTCATGCCCAAGATTGTGCTTAGCACATTTGATTTTGATCTCCCAAATTTTTCAACCACCACGTGCAAACTTACTTTTCTGAGTCGCCACAATTCTCTCTGTCTTTTAAGAGCCTACATCTTGACCAGCATCATCTATACATCTGTACCCGCATCGTATTTGTTCTTGAGAGGTCTCAATGGTCAATGCATTACCATTCAAAATTAAAAACCTAGTGACTCATAACCCATGAGACACTGCATCACCACTTTTGGGTTTATGATAGTCCAATAGCTCCCAAACTATTAGAATACCGCGATTTCAACTCTAAGAGCCCAACATCCTAAAGAAACAACTTTAACATAGTACGTGTGGTAATTCTTGAAATTCAAACAATCAGAAAGGAACTTAGTCTCCCGTTTGGCTTCATAACAACTTTAAAATTTTTCTTTTGGATCCCAACAAAAATATGCATCAACTAATTTTTTAAAATTATATCCTTAATGTACGCATGATGAAATCAATCTTCATACCACGCCGTACACACATGACAAGGGAGTCTTCTTCAACATGAGCATCAACTTAATTATTGAATCACTAATACCTTGCTTTGATTGTTGCATTAGGATCGTCAATCTAACTTTGATACCACTTGTTGGAACATAAGTTTCATAACATAGCTCTGATACTACTTACTAGTTTTACATTGGGGTATAATTAACACAAATAATACTTATTGAAAAATAGGTTTTCAAAGATAGGAAAACAACAAAAACATGACACAAAGATATAATGTGGTTCAATAGAGTATACCCTTGTGGTATATCGTACTTACATCTACAGATCAAAAACTTACATCGATATATTATTCATTCAAAAATTGTTCATCTGGTAACTGATTACATAATACTCAACCCTATTTATAGGGATAAAATACTGTAACCTAAATCTATTTAGATACAACTTAATTTTTATATTTTCTATCATTTGTCTAATATACCTATTTATGATATATTAAAATTCTTTCAATTTATTTTATATTTGATTAGGTCACTAATAAACCATTTATTAGAATTCTTCTAATACGTTTCCTATTTCATTTCTCATATTGATTGCCAAGCAAACTCTCATTGATAATAATTAGAGAGTTTGTGTCAATTCTCAACAATTTCCTTCATCATGGTAAGATTTGCTCTTTCCTGTCTGTTACCACCCACACGTCATGGAGGGAAGGAAATTTAACTGCTATTGAGAGGCAACCAGAAAAAAGGAGGGAAAGAAATATGGGAGGAGAGGAAAAAAATGAGAGGGAGACAGGCATTAGAGGGAAAGAAAAAAAAAAAGAGGGAAAAATATTTTGGAGGAATTTTTTTTTTAAATTATATATTGGGACAATATGAATTTTTTTTAAAAGATTTGAATATAAATTTGATTTTATCAACTACAAAAGTTTACACCAAATCAAACATTTTACTTAAATTTTTCTCCCAAATCCGAGCCTCCCAGGAAGTCTTCTAATTCATCTCATGCGGATGGTTTGCATTGGATCGTTTGATTTCTCCTATTTGAATTTATGTGTTCAAAAAATACGCGATTAAGATAATTTTTTATCTAGCAACCTAACTCAATAACAACAACTACTTCTACTATATGAATATATAGCTTGAATTGTATAAAGTAGGCTATATAGACTTGAAAAATCATTTTACTCCAAGAACAAAAATAAAACAAAAAAACAAAAGCATTGATAAACGTTACGTACATTGACAATAAGAAGAAAGTGTACACTCCACACAATAACATTGTGGAGTTGTCGTACACTTATTATTATAAGATAAGATGATACAAAAACACCCGACTAATTGCGGAAAATAAAACATCCGACTGAACACAACATATCTTCAAAGACAAATATAGATTAACGAAAGTTTTACGGCACACAAGAAGTCAGAACAAATCCTTCAGCTTCTGCCCTATGATTCGATCTATTTGCTTCGCCATCTCGGTCGTTAGAATGTTCTTCCAGTCCCCAGTCTTACCTTGCCTGAAAAATAGTTTGCTCTCTATCTTGGAGGCTGAGCTCGCTTTGTATGATCCACTCTTATTCACTTCCAAATTGCTCAAATTTTCAAAACTACATAGCTCTATTACTTTGTGTATCACACCTTCATTCTCTTCCTCCGAGGAAAAAGGGTAGCTTATGAACTCAGCCAATCTCTTTGCATGAAGTATTGGGTCATTCTTCATGTCCGCAAATTTTACGAACATCACTCTATCTGGCCATTCTATGCTTGTGATGGGACATTTCCAAAGAACTCCAAGATGAAGACACGTGTTCTCGGTGTCACTAAATTCTTGTTACTGTGATTACGACACGTACCCATCGGTTCACAAGTCCCTCTCCCCCGAGGTACTGGTCATAGGGATCAATGGCATCCAACTCGTTTACGTACCGACACGTATCCCTTGGTCGGGTGATATGGTACATCGGTCCCTATATGTACCTCCCTCTCGACTCCGAGATGTATCTCCCCCTCGGTTCTGAGGTGTGTCGTCCAGGATGGCATTCTCTGCTCCCGCAGAGGCTATTGATGTACAGGTCACTAGCCTAGCCTAGGCTAGGTTAGCCATCATGACCTCGTCTTACACAATTGGTGTCAGAAGGCAGAGGAAGGCAGAAGACGCAGTCAATGGGGAAGGAGCACGTGGCATATTGTGTCACATCAGAGACAAAAAGACCGGATGTCCTTGCTGACACACAACTTGGGAAAACAAGCATTTAATTAGGCCATTCCCTTGATGAGACAACATTTAATGCGGTAAGGCTCGGAAGAGAAAGACAATAAATGTCCCTGATACTGGGCATTTATTACTCTCTTGCTGAGAAGAGCTCATTGAATATTCGGCAGGCCGATGACGACGCATTGATTGCTCGGGGTCCCGAGCAGTTAAGAGAGAAGATATTCCTCATAGGAATCAGTGCGCATGTTGCCTGTACTTAATGATCACCTACTGACCACACTGACAGCAATTATGAGTTTTTGAGGTATAAATATTCCTCGCAAAAGGCAAAACGGTACGCAACAAAAAACCTATACTTAGTGTTTTCTTGTTCCCCCCTCTCAAATACTGACTTGATCGTCAGAGGGGATATGCCGAAAAATACTCCGGCGCCCTTCTAACTTGCCTTTCTTTGTTCCAAGAACCTTCCTCAGCCTTACTGGATCGCTTCGTTGATCCACGTGGGTTTCCCATTATCATTCTAGGTTACCACAGGACCTCACAGGCTGTTCCCAATAGCAAGGTTGACCATTTGATTGACTCAATTGAGTACACCACGGGAGAGATCTGTTCTCGTATGTATATTGTGTAAGATCCTACACACACAATTTGGCGCCGTCTGTGGGAAACGACTAGTTCTCCTAGTTTCTTCTGTGTAAAGAACAGTGACCATGGTGAATACTCGACAAAAAAGGGAAAGGTCCCCCAGCAAAAGAGTCTTGAATTACGAGCATCATGTCATGATAGAGGATGAGATCACATTGATGGGAATAGAAATGTCTCTATTCAGTCAAGAGGGCCTATTCCTCAAACCAGTATGGGCATCAAGTTAGGAGGAACCGCCCCCTTGGCTCGCCAACTAGCGGAGGTGATCGAAGAAAAGTTTGGAGATCGATTACGACAGTTGAAAAAGGACAATGTGAACGTCCTAAGCCGGCTCAACGAATTCGCCACTTCCGGCGAAGGGTCGAGGGACTCATTCCTTTCTCGTGGGCTCCCCGCCCGGGAGGCGGAAACAAAGGATCTGAGGAATCATTTGAATGACAAAGCGGAAAGTTCCAAGGCCCCAAAGCGACCAAGAGCCAACGAGCGTCCTCTTAACGACCATTCCAGGAAGGCAAGGCCTTTAGCCCTGGACGACCTCCGACGAGGACTGTCTAGACGGAGGAAGGGAGATGAGTCTGAGGAGGATTCAACCCTATCCACGCGACGCCCAGGAAATGAGGGACCCATTGACGAACTCGGAGACTTCAGAAGACACCCCGTTGGGGAGAAAATTGATCTCAGGGCTTGACTGGAATCCAGGAGAAATGACAAGACTGTCCAGGATGATGCCGAAGACGAGGTCATGCAATCACCCTTTACTAGGGGTATCACAAAGATGGATGTTCTAAAAAAATTCGTCATGCCGAGGTTCAAAATTTATGATGGACGGTCCGATCCCGAAGCCCACCTCAGGCAGTAAAAGCAAATGATGTCCTTGTATCATTCATACCAACGGTTCCTCTACCGAGTGTTTCCCATGAGCTTGGGGGACTCCGCGATGAAGTGGTTCGAGGCTCTTCCCCCGAATAGCATTGGATCATGGAAGGAGCTTACGAGACAGTTCGTAGCCCGATTCATTATGGGGAGTAAGCGGCCTAAAGACATCGGATCATTACTGACGCTCAGACGGAAGGAATCCGAGACCCTCCGCCAGTACGTCATCCGGTACTGGGAGGAGGTTAATGAGGTATAAGGCTGTTCGAAAGTCATGGCAGCGACGTCTTTCAGGCTTGGCTTGGCAAGGGACACAGACCTATACTGATCCTTGACCAAAAGGACTCCCTCGGATATGGGTGAGTTGATGGCCCAGACAAACAAATACTCTAGGATCGAGGACGAGATGGGAAGCAGCAAAGACAGAACTCTCCAACCTAAGAGAAAAAAGAGGGAGCGGGAGGATACTTCCCGAAAGGGACTGCTACCCCCTCCGGGGGGGTCATTAAAAGGAGTTCACACTATGTTCAAGGAACCCATCTACAAGTTGCTCCACAAGATCAAGCATGAGCCATTCTTCAAGTGGCCGCCCAGGATACAAAGCGATCCCTCCACTCGTGATCAAAGGGTTAAGTGTTCCTATCACCGGGATTTCGGCCATCGCACCGAAAGCTGCAGGGTATAAAAATCTTTCTTGGAGAGGTTGGTCCGAGACGAATACTTGAAAGAATACATAGAGCCTGGGCCGGAAGAGAGACGTACCCCTGTCCCGACCGAGGAGCCGGACAACGTCATAGATGTGATCCATGTATGTCCGCTGGATCGCCCCACGTCCAAGGAACACGAGTTCGATCTCAAGAGGGTAGCTTTTATAAGAAAGGTGACCGAGAATGATAGGGGGCCGCCCAGTAAAAGGGCTAGGATTGGCGAGCCGAGCATCACATTCTTCGACGCAGACTTGACGGGCGTGGTGACTCCGCATAACGATGCCTTTGTCATAACCCTGAAGATAGGCAAGTTCGACGTCAAGAGGGTGTTGATAAACTCTGGGAGTTCCTCAGAAGTAATGTACTCTGACACTTTAAAATGGATGGGTCTTGGCCACAAAGACCTGACCAAGGTCAGGACACCCCTCATCGGATTCAATGGCTCGTTCGCCCTGCCCATAGGCAAAATCACATTGTCGGTTGTCACAGGTCCCTTCACCATCAACACTGAGTTTGTCGTGATTGATTCGGACTCTCCCTACAATGTGATCATGGGATGAGCATGGCTGTATGCATTGGGAGCGGTGCACTCCACTTATCACCAGAAACTGAAGTTTGCTACGCCAGAGGGGATCATGGAAATCCGAGGGGACCAAGCATCTGCAAAATATTATTTTTATTCGGCTGTCAGAGCAGGGGCTTTCACCCAAGAAAAGGGGCAGGCTCCGGAAGAGATCCTGGAAAAATAGCAATCACAGACCGGGCGTCTAGGAATGGATGACCCCCGGATTGACCTGACAAAGCGGTCGGTGGAGGACCTCCGACAGGTGCCCTTGGTAGAGGATAAGGAGGAAAGATACTTCTTAGTTGGAACCGCGATGCCCACAGCTGAACAGGAGGAGATGATCGAGTTCCTGAGAGGAAATGCAGACGTGTTCGCTTGGAACACAATGGAAATGACGGGAGTGGATCCCAAAATAATTACACACAAACTGCATGTTGACCCGGCGCACAAGCCAGTGAAACAGAAGCCATGGCGCATGGCCCCGCACCACGCCCGTGTGATCAACGAAAAGATCGACAAACTCCTGGAGGCTGATGCCATCCGGGAAGTACAGTTCCCAGAATGACTGTCTAACACGGTCTGTGCGAAGAAGAAGGGGGGGAAAATGACGTATCTGCGTAGACTTCACTGATCTAAACAAGGCATGTCCCAAGAGCGACTACCCCTACCAAAGGTGGACTAGCTAGTGGAAGCCACTGCCGGATACAAACGCATGAACTTCTTGGATGCTTGAGCAGGATATCACCAGATCCCTCTCCATCCCCCGGATCAGGAAAAAATGACGTTTATCACTCCAAAGGGAGTTTATTGTTACAAAGTGATGCCGTTTGGGCTAAAGAACGCCGGGGTAACATACCAAAGACTGATGAATCGGATGTTCAAAAAACAGATCGACGACACCATGGAGGTCTATATTGATGATATGCTGGTGAAAAGCAAACGAAGGTGTGACCACTTGTCAGATTTGGCGGATACCTTCTCCACTCTCAGGGAGTACGGGCTGAAGCTGAATGCTGCAAAGTGCATTTTTGGAGTAGAGTCAGGTAAATTTCTCAGATATCTGGTGAGTCAGTGAGGAATCGAAGCCAACCCGGACCAGATTCAAGCGATCTTGGACATCCAGAGCCCCCGAATTGTCCGAGAAGTTCAAAAGCTCACAGGGATGCTGACAGCATTTAACTGTTTCGTCTCACGCTCTTCAGACAAATGCAAACCCTTTTTTGGAGCCATCAAGAGGACTAGGAAGGATATGTGGAGCCAGGGGTGCGAAGACGCCCTGACTGGAATCAAGGAGTACCTCAGGACTCTCTCGACCCTATCCGTCCCTATCTAGGGTGAAATGCTCTTCTTGTACTTATCCGTATCAGAATTTGCAGTCAGCGGGGTGCTTATCCATGAGCATGAGCACCGCCAGAAATCGATTTATTACATAAGCAAGACGCTCCTGGATGCGGAGACAAGATACTTGCCCCTAGAGAAACTGGCTCTATCCCTGGTCACAACTGCAAAGAAACTAAGGAATTATTTCCAGGCACACCCAATTACCGTTCTTACCGATCAGCCCTTAAATGCCATTTTGAGGAAGACAGACCTCTCCGGAAGGATTTCCAAGTGGGCAGTGGAACTGGGGGAACACGACATTCATTTCAAACCTAGAACTGTTATAAAGGGTCAGGTATTGACAGACTTCATAGATGAGTTTTCAGGGGGACATCCCGTTCCAGAAAGACCGCCTCCTCTCAGCATAGCGTCCCCAACGAATTATGAGGGATCACCATGACTTTTGTGTGTGGATGGTTCATCAAACAGTAAGGGGTCCAGGATCGGTATCTTGCTAGTCTCTCCGGACGGGATGGTCGCAGAGCAGGCCGTTCGGCTGGGATTCAAAGTATCTAATAATAAAGCTGAGTATGAGGCTCTCATCTCGGGATTTCGGTTAGCCGAAGCAATTAGGGTCACAGACTTGATCGTACATTGCGTTTCCATGCTGGTGGTCAACCAAGTTAACGGAGAATTTGAGGCAAGGGACCCTAGGATGAAGGCTTACCATCACCAGGCGAGGACTATAATCCACAAATTTAGAAAGATTGAGATCAAACAAGTGTCCCGAGACAAGAACACGCATGCCGATGCCTTGGCTTGCCTGGCCTTGGCATTGGAGTCCTCTCAGTTACGCAGAATCATCATAGAATACCTTCCCACATCCTGCATAGACCAAACTTCCGAGGCAATGGCTGTCCAGGACACACACAAACCGCCCAGCTGGATTGATCCCTTTCTCAGGTTCCTAATAACAGGGGACCTCCCGAAGTGTTTAAAGGAAGCCATAAAAATAAAACTTAAAACCCCGAGGTTTTGGGTCTCTCCGGATCAGAAGCTATATCGGAAGTCTTTCTCAGGACCTTACCTACTCTGCGTCCAGGAGGATCAGGTGGAGGACCTCCTCTATGAGGTACACGAAGGAATATACGGGGGGCACTCTGGGGGGCGATCCATGTCACACCGCATCATGTCGCAAGGATATTGGTGGTCGCGAATGTAAAGGGACGTACACGCATATGTCCAAAAATACGACCAATGTCAGAAGTTCTCCCTAGCAATTAGGCAACCCGTGGGGGACTTGCACCCCTTGACCAGTCCTTGGCCATTCGCCCAGTGGGGAATTGACTTAGTTGGACCCCTGCCTAAGGCTCCTGAAAACAGGAAATTCCTCATTGTGGCCACATATTATTTCACCAAGTGGGTTGAGGCAGAGCCGTTGACTCACATCTGCGACATAGATGCTAAAAAATTTGTCTGGAAAAATATAGTCATTAGATTCGGGATTCCCCGAGCGCTGGTATCGGATAACAGGACTCAATTCACCGGCGGACGTTTCAAGTCTTTTTGCGAGCAACTTGGGATCCGTAATTTTTATTCCACCCCTGCCTACCCTCAAGCCAATGGATAGATAGAAGCCTCTAACAAAACAATTATCAATGGGATCAAGAAGAGATTGGAGAAAGCTAAGGAAAAATGGGCAGACGAGCTATTGAACATTTTATGGGCGTATAGGACCACCCCTCGGTCCTCGACAGGAGAGACCCCTTACTCCCTGGCTTACGAAATGGAAGCGATCATACCTCTGGAAGTAGGGCTTCCAACCATAAGGACACAGGCCTTTGACACAGGGGGAAACGACCGACAGCTCAGACTGGATTTGGATCTAGCAGAGGGAAGAAGGGAGACAGCTGTCTTGAGGGTAGCCAAGTATCAGGAAAAAATTTTCCAATTTCACAACAAAAGGGTCAAGGCGCGAGAGTTCCAAATCGGCGATCTGGTCCTCAGGAGGATAACGGCCAATACCCGTGACCTAGCAGATGGAAAAATGGGACCTAACTGGGAAGGGCCCTACAAAGTGATATCTGTCGGAAGCTCCGGGTCATATAGATTAGAGGATTTGGAAGGAAAACCTGTAATACGACCTTGGAATGTGACAAATCTAAAGAAATACTATTTTTGAGTATTATCTCCTTCAGTGCTCACCAACGACAAAGTTAAAGGGTAAGGCCCTGGGAACAAAGTTCAAGGACTCCTGCACCCCGAAGAAAAATAACATGAGTAAGCCTCCTGAAAGGGTAAGGTCCTGGGGACAGAGTTCAAGGATTCCTGCCTCCGAAGCACACATCAGGAGCAAGCCTCCCGGAAGGGTAAGACCTTGAGGACAGAGTTCAAGAACTCCTGCGCCAAAAAAAAAAAAAATGCACGCAAGAAAGTATAAGTACTCCAAAAAAAAGCTTTATTTCAAAAAGAGGGGATTTGCGTCCCCAAGAGCTACAAGAGAAAAAAGTACAATTGAAAAGAAAAGAGCTTTTATCTGGCCCCGGGCATCTCCAAAACATCGCCCGAGGGCGAATCAGCGTAAAAAAGTTGAGCAGCTTTGGGAGCAGGCAGAGTGGGAGGTACTTCGGCAACAGAGAGAGCATGAGGAATGTTATGGTCAGGGGCCTGGTCCGGCAGGGCCTCATCAGATAAGTCTACAATTACCCCCTTAGGCGGATCTGCCGAAACTTGCACTGGCGTTGGAATCATGCCCTCGGCAGCAATCTCGACTTCGGCCTGTTCCATCTCCACCGAGGGCACGTGTTTGTGCATCTGGAAGAGCGGGGAGTCTGTAGGGATCCCAACAGACTGGAGCGCCTCGTTCCACCCCTTCTTGAAGAACTCTTTGCTATTTTCCTCAAGAGCGGGGAACACGTCATCGGCGAACTCTTCTCGGAGTTGCTCCTCGGACTTCCTGTTCTGTACCTCAGCCCTGATCTTGTCCAGCTCCTGGGTCAGAGTCAGACAGCTTTCCTCTGAACCAACAACCCTCTCCTTTGCCGAAGAGAGCCGCTGCGTCTGTTCTGTTATCCTTCTCTCAGCATCGACTAAAGCAACACTCAGCTTTTCAGCGCCAACTTTCGCCAACTCGGCATCCTTGAGGAGTTGTTCGATCTGAGCAGCCTGCCTCGCGAGGGTGGAATCCCTGGCCGCTACGTCCTCTTTAGCGCTGGCCAGGGCATCCTCGGCTTTTCCCTTCTGCTCTCGAACTCGCCGGAGGTCCATCCTGGCTACATGGTACCGAGCCGCAATTACTGAAATTTGTTAGGTAGCCTGTAAGGGAAATGAATTGTAAATAAAAAGAAAAGCGGATGGAAGGGACTGAAACAAAGATGAACTTACCACCAGGGAATTTTGGATGATAGAGCGAAACAACACGTTCGTTGATCGCCCCCTGTGAGTCGCCATGTCGGCATTGAAGTGCAGCGTCTCACTCACTGCATTGGCGACATGGGGGTCCAGCAAAATGGAGTCGTCGACCCTGATCACTCGGTTCATGTGATCAGTGGCTCGAGGATTCCACTCCGCGGCTTCCACCGTCTGCGGAAGAGGAGGGGGAGTCTGTCGTTGCTGTTGCTGTTGCTGTTGTTGCAGGTGCTGCTAGGGAGAAGGTAACCCACGGCCTCTCCCGCTTTGCTGCTGAGCGAAGAGGGCCCTGGGTCCCCTACCGGGGCCGTCGTGCCTTTGTTTGACCCTTCTCTCTTCCTCTACCTGAGGAGCTCGGTCATGCACCTGACCCCGACCATCGACTCTTGAAGGTGGGGTGGTGCTGGTCCCTGTTGATGGGGCCCCACCGGTTGATCCTCGTCCCCTCCTAGCAGCGAGGGCCTACCTCTGCCTCAAAAACCCCTGATCAATGAGGGGAGTGTTGGACATAGCTATCTCGAGGGCGTCCTCGGCGTCTAGAGATTACAAGATGTGGAAGTCAGGCCACGAATCTCTCCCCGAAGTCCCCACCTCAGCGTCCGAAGGAGCCAAATCCTCTCTAACCCGAGCTTGTCAACTTCACCCTCTACATCTGCCTTCGTAGCCCGGTCGGGGTCTTCCTCCAAATTCTCCTCGTCCTCTTGCCTCACCGCCTGATCGAAGAATTCAGACCACCGCGAAGGTTCAAAAGGCTGGGGAAGCTGCGAGAACTTTTTATATCCGAGAGTGTAATTCAGGAGGATGTGGGCAGCCCGGCCGAACCCGTTGTCACCAGTAAAACTCCAAACAGTGACTAAGTTGGCGAAGTTCACCAAGGACCGAGGTAAAGGAGCTGTTTCCCGAGCAAGGACGTTTGCACACAAACAAAAAACAGAGGAGAAGGGGTTACGAACACTTGTAGAAAATCTCAAGAACAAAAATAATGAGACCCGAAGAAACCGACATACTTGTCGTTCTCCATTCCAAAGGGCATAACAAGCCGTTGTACTCAGGACCGGCACCTCTCTGCCAAGATCCCTTGAAGATAAGTAGGTCATCTTCGTACCCTTTGTCCGAGTCAGGAAGGTGAGTTACGAGGTACATGGACGGGTCCCTGGCTTTGAGGTAGAAGTTTTGTTGAGGCATAACTCTCAAGAGGGAATAGCAAAAGATGATATCGTTCAGCCTAACATTTACCCTGAGACGCCTGTTGAGCTCTAGGACCCTCATAATTATCCTAAAGACATTAAGGCAACACTGTCCGGGGAAGAGGTGGAAATGAGAGAGGAACTGGAGGAGTAGAGGGGGTAGAGGGAACCTAATTCCGCCCTCTATGATGGCTTTGGTATAGAAGGACATCTCATCCTCAGTCCCGAGGGTACGGAGATACACAGCCGGATTATAATCCTCTATGCCTACATACGGGGGGATGTTGTACTTGACCCTAAACCTATCAATTTGCACGCCCCCCTGTACTTTATACTTCCCTGACCTCAAAGAACTGGCCTCGGGATTCTCGGGGGCAGGGCGACGACGAGGCATCTCCAAAAAGTGATAAAAAGTGGAGGGTGTTTTTCTCACGAAGATCCCCCAGGAGGCTTCTTGAGGATTGGTCGCTGAGTGACAACCAGAAAATACCTCCAGTTATCGAAAAACCAAAAGAGACAGAAGGGCGAAGAGAGGGAATATACTAGCACTCACCAGAATGTAAAAAGAAGTTTTTTCTGAAAAACTTGAAGCGACTCCTTCCAGAAAGTTTAGAAACAAGGATGAGTCTGCTGGCCTTAAGACTCCGGTGAAATGGTTGGGCAGTTGACGAATGGAAGGAAAGGGATCTCCGACGAAGTTTCAGACAGGGGCTCTCTGGAGAAAGTTCGGAATGACAAAATGAGAAAAGAAGAAAGGAAGCCCATTTATATATAGTACCTATCCCATCATTGGGCGCGAAGCACGAAAAGGCGCATTTAATGCGCACGACGTCCTAAGCAGGGGAAAACGGCTAGAAGCAATGATGAAGCGATTGAGGTTGTTGTAGAACCCTTCGTCTCCTTACGACGCGTGTCCTCGGTGTCAGAAGATCGAAGGCTGGGGGGCAGTTGATGGGACACTTTCAAAGTACTCCAAAATGAAGACACGTGTCATCGGTATCACTAAATTCTTGTTACTGTGATCACGACACGTACCCATCGGTTTACAAGTCCCTCTCCCCCGAGGTACTGGTCGTAGGGATCAATGACATCCAGTACGTTTACGTACCGACACGTATCCCTCGGTTGGGTGATATGGTACATCGGTCCCTATATATACCTCCCTCTTGACTCTGAGATGTACCTCCCCCTCGGTTTCTAGGTGTGCCGTTCAGGATGACATTCTCTGCTCCCGTAGAGGCTATTGATGTACAGGTCACTAGCCTAGGCTACGCTAGGTTAGCCATCATGACCTCGTCTTACACAATTGGTGTCAGAAAGCACAAGAAGGTAGAAGACGCAGCCAATGGGGAAGGGGCACGTGACATATTGTGTCACATCAGAGACAAAAAGACCGGATGTCCTTGCTGACACACAACTTGGGAAAACAAACATTTAATTAGGTCATTCCCTTGATGAGACATCATTTAATGCGGTAAGGCTCGGAAGAGAAAGACAATAAATGTCCCTGATACTGGACATTTATTACTCTCTTGCCGAGAAGAGCTCATTGAATATTCGGCAGGCCGATGACGATGCATTGATTGCTCGGGGTCCCGAGTAGTTAAGAGAGAAGACATTCCTCATAGGAATCAGTGCGCACGTTGCCTGTACCTAATGATCACCTACTGACCACACTGACAGCAATTATGAGTTTTTGAGGTATAAATATTCCTCGTAAAAGGCAAAACGGTACGCAACAAAAAATCTATACTTAGTGTTTTCTTGTTCCCCCCTCTCAAATACTGACTTGATTGTCGGAGGGGATACGCCGGAAAATACTCCGGCACCCTTCTAACTTGCCCTTCTTTGTTCCAGGAACCTTCCTCAGCCTTACTAGATCGCTCCGTTGATCCACGTGGGTCTCCCATTATCGTTCCAGGTTACCACAGGACCTCACAGACTGTTCCCAATAGCAAGGTTGACCATTTGATTGACTCACTCGAGTGCACCACGGGAGAGATCTATTCTTATATGTATATTGTGTAAGATCCTGCACACACAGCTTGCTTTCCAATACCCCAGAACATGATCCCAAAATGGTCCATATGGTGATTCTCCGGTGCAAAATTGCTCAACTGCATCTTCTAAAACCAGGGTTGGTAGCTCCTTGGGCCTAAGCTGGCTCATGAAGTGCCACAGAGAAACAAACGTGTCTTTAGGGTCTCGATACACATAAACAATTGAAGAACCTGAGGCTAATATTGATTTCGGAAGAATCGTATAAGGCATGTGAGTGGACAGGAGAGAAAGGTCGGGTCTCTGGTTTGGGTTGTCCATGGCGTACATCTTCAAAAACGGCACACATTCATGAGGGTTGGCGGTGAGCAAAGGGTGGTCTTGAAAATCATAACGGTTTCGGTTCATTATGGTAAAGAGAAGGGCCTTAAACCAAGTGGTACCTGACTTTGGTGAGGTCACCAAGAAAACGTCGGTGGGTCGAGCTTCGAAGCTTTTCTGGAGGGTTATGATTCCTTGAAGCGGTGATTGAATAAACCAAAAGCCTTGGTAGTAATGAACATGCTGAGTTGCCCATCCATTGGCTTTAGGAAGAGTGGAGATCAATTCTGGTAACTTTTGGTGGCTTTCTTGGTGTTCTTCTTGCTTGACATCTTGGTGGTAAGAAGAGTTTTGCGAAGGCAAAAGGTTCGCCATGAAAAGAGAATTCTATGTCCCTGAAACACAGATAATGTGCAGACTGCAGAGTCACAGAGAAACTGTCATAACTATAACTATATATAGGCCATTTTTAACTAACTAAAAAAAAACAATATATATATATATATATATATATATATCCTCAATTTTTTTTGTATGATACCAACAATATTAGAAAATAATGTTACAATTACAACTCAATCTAAAGAGATTAGGTGCAAATGAGGTTGTTTGTTTTCGATTCTAATATTTTTAGAATCAAATTCTAATATTTTAAGATCGATTTCAACTTTCTTCTATCATAACTTTCTCCCATTGCTCGACAATTCTATCGAAATAAATTGTAATTACTCATTATTTAGTTATACCCTTCAGTACCATATGTATTATTTTGGTGCTGCATCGTAACTAAAGTTGATTTAGTTCTTTGACAATCCTGAACACTCCAACTTTTTTAACTACTACACAAAAATAAACATTAAATTTTATCAAGTTGCACCTAACTTACATCACTAACCCAACTTCCCAAAAAAAAAAAAATTCTATATATGAGGCAATAGAATGTATATCTTAATCATTTCAACCTCACAAAATCCCTTTTCTTATTACTTGATTGTCTACTTTAACTAAAGTCTCAATGAAAAAGACAACAAAATTCTAGGGAGGGGCATAATTTGGTTGAGGTTGTTAATTTTGTACGCATAATTAGGATTGGGATAATGATTGGCGGCTGAGAAATCAAAAAGAAAAAAGAAAGAAAGAAATATGGTAGACCACTGGTCATGAGCATGTGAGGGAATTGCCGGGAACCATTTAATAAAGTGAAAATAGTGTATAATTCAAATGAAATTTAAAACTTAAAACTTAAAAATCAAATGTATATTATTTTTGGATGAGTGTTAAATGAGTAGGTCCTATTAAAAAATTGGATGAAATTCACTCGACCAATGAATAACATACATTTAAATTATAATATTTTGAGTTTTATTTGAATTTTATAACATTGCTATGTTGGCCTATACGGGTGGCTGATTCTTGGCATAAACAATAACCGTAAATAAATAACTATCCTTGGCCAGTTAGGTTTTACTGGTGGCTGCTTTGTCATGGATTTGTATTATTATATCTATCGTGCCTACCCCTTTTGTTATGTTATATATTGCTCGTCACAAGGTGGTGCGTGTACGTCATCGCTTTTGTAAAAGTAATATTATTGAGACGTAAAAATTAATTTGATTTGTGATTTAATGATAAAATAGTGATATGATTTAATATGTTATTGTTATAGTCATAACAACACTATTGTACTATATCACTACATTATTAAGTTAGTAAATTAAATATCAATAACATTACTATTTTTGAACTGATAGTTTAATGCATATTAATGGACACTTGAGTAAATCACACGTAGGGGTGTCACTTGGGTAGGTTAACCTGAATTTAACCCAAACTCAACTCCAAAAAAATAGAGTTTAGGTTAAAATTTTTAATATTTGGGGTGGGCTGAGAAAAAAAAAAAACCAACTCTAAATTGAATTTGGAGAGTACCTAGGTTGAAGCTTAGGATTGCCGGGTTCAACTCGAATATATAAATCAAACTCAATCCAAACATATTTAAAAATGCATATATACATTAATAGCAATCTAGGGTTCAGTCTTTGGTTTTTTTTTTTTTTTTTGATCAAACACACAAACAACACACACAAAGAATCCACACCCCGGTAAACAAATCAAGTACACTTGGCAGAGAGGGATCCACAAACCCACAAACTCCAGGCAATTGTTGACTGGAGGGAAGGAGAGCAGGCCACTTATACACAACCCCCTGGTGCTGAGCAACCAATGTAGGATACACCTTTTTAGTTTTTTTTGTTTGATCAAACACACAAACAAGGAATCCACACATGGTAAAGAGCTCAAGCACACTTAGCAGAGAGGAACCCACAAACACACACACTCCCGGTAATTGCTAACTGGAGGGAAGGAGAGCAGGCCACTTAGGGCTTGTTTGACATGTGAGACAAGGGGATTTGGAAGATGGGTTAGGGAATAAAAGTCTACAAAACCCAGCAAACCTATGTATGACAACTAAACTTATAGTCCAAGTTATCAAGCTCAGTCTACTTTAGGCCCGCAGTTTAAACCCAAGCTCACGAGTTTTATGAAACCCGGTGGTAGATGGGTTTCAGATAGGAGTTAAAGGGTTGAACATACAAAATAACATTTATACCCCATATACCCAATATAACCCTATTCACAGATCTCTATGTTGGAACTAACCTACGATCAACACAATCTTTTGGGATATCAATTGAGTTGCAAAAATCTTAGAGAAATATGTGGGAAAGACCGAAAGGGAGAGGGAGGACAATTGTCCTCTTCGCTGGAAACGATTGAAGAAATCAACAGGGAAGCTTGATTGTAGAGAGATTCGCACAAGATTGTCCTCTTCTCTGCCATCGATAGAAGAAAAACAATGGTGAGGGATAAAGTTGCAGAGATATCCTTCGCCCTATCAAGTCAATCTTGGTTCGGAGATGCTCCGGTTGCCCTATATAAACCCCTCCTGTTGTTTGATTGAAATACATCTAAGCCGAGGTAATTCTTCGTATGTCTCAGTTTAATTCTTCTCTTCTTCTCACAATTCGAGGGCTAGGGTGGGGTGGTTGTCTGGAATGTTGTGAAATTTATTTTTTGTTTTTGTTATTGATAATATCTTCGACTTAATTTTGTTCTCCATTTTTTCATTTCACCTTGGTCTTAATGTTGCAGTTTTGCATTTACATTGACGATTTGTGAGGGCTGGGTTGGGAGTGGTTGTTTGTACTGAACAGTGCATTGGAGATTTGGAGGTTAGTGGAAAAAATTTGTGAAATTTGGTTTTTGTTCATAGCTTCATTTCGACATGTTTTGATTATTCTGCATTCATGTTTTGATTATTCTGCATTCATGTTTTGTGGAAAAACCCTAGCCTTTCCCTTCATAACAGAAAACCAAAGGCTCTACATAAATTTAAGCAAGGAGTAGTTTATGCTTAACTTACAGCCTAATTTCTTCAACGAAATCCCAGAATTTCAAAACTTTCCCAGGGATATCGAAAACTTTGTTTGAGTTTAAGTTAACTTGGATCAGCCACTTCTTCCCTGCCAGAAAAAGAACAAAAATCATATCAATAAGCCACCTCTGCATCCAAATTTACTTGAAATGCATCACCAAATTTACATAACAGAGAGAGCACAAGAGTACCGCCTTCTCGACCTCAAGTTAAAAACAATGAAAACAGATGAGTTTATCTAAAAAATGAAGAGAAATGAAGAGCTGTTCGATAATAACTACAACAACAAAAAAAAAAAAACCAACAAGCCAAGTGAAGTTCACATAGAAGATTTATCACACATGGAGATTTCCCTTTTGGTTTTTGGTGCTTTTCTCTTTTTCAGAACTCCAACGATTCATACAATTTTTTCATTAATGAATTCTCAACCTTATACTGGATCATAACTCCAACTTAAGTTTGTGTGTAAAATGGTGGCTAAACAGGTTTTGTATTAGTCCAAGTCGTAGGCTAAATCCTGTATTATATGTTGGGTATTTTTCTTTGGGTTAAAAGATTTTGGTTTCATAGGGTATATGTTGAATCCATAAGAAAATGCTCATTTGCGAACATGTTCAAGGCAAAAAATGCTAAACCTGCACAAAGGTTTATACTTGATCATAACTGTTTTTACCTTGCAAAATTAGAGAGCTCATTCTAAGAACCTAAATGACTTTATGTGATTTTAGAAAAATTTATGGTCTACTGTGATTAAGCTCGCATGGGCTATAGGTTTTTAGGCTTGTTTATTATAAATTTTCAAAAAGAAAAAAAAAAAAGTGGACGGATGGGCTTCTTTGTAACAGCTAGTTGGTTCTTTAAGTATTGTTAAAATCCAATTAATCAAAGAATACCTTCTATATGTATTGAGTAAACATTTATGAGGTCATGCTTACCTTTTTCTTCTTCCTCTCCATTTTTATCCTAAAATGGAAGATACAGCTGCAGTAAAGAGACATGTATGGGATCAAGCTTACCTTTTTCTTTTTTTTCCTCTCCATTTTAATTCGACTTTCTTGCCTCTTTGGATTATTATTTTAATTATAGTAGGATAAACCGTACAATTCATCTTAATCATATTAGATTTAACACATTTAATCTTAAAATTGTTCAACATTTCGCGTAAAGGACGAGTTTTACTTAAATTGACCGTGTTTCTCGAGACGTTTTTGAGTTATATATGCATCATCATCATCGAATTGGGTGATATCATTATGTGATATCACGATATGACTTTAAAACTTTTTTCATGTTTAATTTTTATGTCTATTGTTTTGCACAGATAGCCCAATATGTTACTTCTTATCTGTGTTAGTGCCATAAAAAACTGATGACCAATACTGTGATATTCAACGATATTGATCGTATACTCCAATATGCGTCTAGCAAATGATCATAACCTTGTGTTGAATTGACTTCCTTGAGGAACTGAACTGGTTGTAGGAATGGTCCCATGGTCCTTCATGCATTGTGATTTGGCAAAAAACATAGTATTTTATTGAATCCCATGTCAATTATTGAGCAGATAAACACCACCAACTCTTAGCTTTAATTAGGTGAGATACCAATATCTGCTTTCAAATTGAAAACTCCAATGCCGATTGATTAAAATTTTCATATGTACTAGGTTGTTTAACTCAAATCCTTTTACGCCCTTTTTGTCCTAACACGTTAAGTTAAGAATTGACTTGTAATTGTGAAGGTACGAGTACATATGAAATTTTTTCAGATGCATGGGTTTTATTTTTGCTACAAGATTGGTATTTGTAGTAGGAGTTTCATGTATGTGGTGGTCATTTGAACACATGGACATACATAGAGAAACTGTGTAGTTAATGTTTTTGGAAAATTATTTTGTAATTATTAATTTTGATATGCTGGAGATTTTTGTAGTCTTATTTCAATGAATATGGCTCGTAAACATGACAATGTAGCAGTTATGGTTGTTTGTCTTAATAATTTAGTAAGAGAGTTCGTCATTGTTTGTACTTATATTTTGATGGTTATGATAACATTATGGGCAAATGAAAAAAGAAAGACACGAGTATTTACTAGGTCAGTTGATAGCTTTTGTGCACAAAGTAAGCCTCTTCATAGGCTTATCGGAGAAAGCGATAGAACATGTTAGGGTAAAAGTGCCCCTCCTACACCAAGGCAGATATAGGAAGAGGAAGGGGTGGACATTAACTGATGTATTGTGCATTTGTGGGCAAGACATGAAATTTATCTACGTATTGCCCGGGTGAGAGGGGTCTGCTGCTGATTCTAGGGTATTGCGCAATGCTATCACATGACATAATGGGTTGAAGGGGGAATGTGGTAAGGTCAAAAATTTTTTTTAAAGATATTTTGTGACTTGGTTAGTTTCTTCAAGAATTAAGTTTTATTCAATTATGTGCACTTGTAGGTACACATTATGTTGTGGATGCTAGGTACACAAATGGAGAAGGTTTATTGGCTCCATTTCGTGGCCAGCGATACCACTTGCAAGAGTTTGCCGACGGTGCCGTAGCTCCAAAAAAACACGCACGAGTATTTCAATTTGAGGCATGCAACAACGAGGAATGTCATAAAAAGGTGTTTCGGGCTACTTAAAATGTGATGCGCTATCCTTAGGACGATGTGTTTTTACCCAGTAGCAACGCACAACAAAATCATTGTTGCTTGTTGTTTACTACATAGTCTTATTAGGAACGAGATAGAATATGATCCGGTGGAGAAAGAGTTGGATGATCATCCATTTGAAGATGAGAATGTGAATGATAATAACATAATCAACAGCGTTGAAACTTCGCATGGTTGGACTGCGTGGCGTGATCAACTAGCGCCATACATGTACAATGACTGGAGGAGTAATAGGGTACCTCGATGTTAGTTTATACAAATTGTTGCATGTTTTTAGTGAATTACTTTCGCCTCCTGTTTGTTTTTTTGGTTAACTTCTATTCCATGCAAGTAAAGGTATTAGTGAATGTTTTGTGTGTATATAAAAGTCTTTAAAGCTTCTTGAAATCATATTTTGTGGGCAAATTTAACTTAATTATAGGCGTACATATGGATTTAATGCTATTTTTAGTGGTGACATGGCAAGTGTCGGGAGTTTGCAGCTTAGGAGAAGTTTCTAGTTTGATAAGGGTCCGAGACGAATGTGGATAGTGTTCGAAGAATCGTTGCTTATAAATGCACTGAAAGAAATTTTCTATTCGGGTTGGAAATCCCAAAACGGTGCTTTCAAATCAGGCTATTTGCACCACTTAGAGAAGACTTTGTCAGATGCACTAAGCGGAATTGACCTACGTGCCACACCACACATTGAGTTGAAGATTACAAACTGGAAGAAAACCTACAACACACTCTTCACAATGCTTTGCACGTCAGGGTTCAGGTGGAACGACGTAGAACAAAATATAGATGTTGAAGGGGACGACGTTTGGGCTGAGTATGTCAAGGTACTTACTTCCAAACTCAACTACTATCGTCCTTAAGTCATTCACTAACGACTTATTGTTTTCCAGAAAGACCGCAATGCGAAAGGAATGTGTGAGAAAAACTAACCTTACTATAATGGCAAGAGCATAATTTTTGGCAAAGACCGTGCAACGAGCGAGTATGCCAAAGATTTAGAAGAGATGGTTGGGGGTGATGATGCGGGAGTTCAGGTGCATGATACTAAGGATGCCGCAGACGTTGATGTAAACATGGTACACTCTGGAATGTCTAAAAGCATGCCTCAACACGGTGTGGTTGGACAGGGGACACACCTACAAGCCGTAAACAATGGAGGAAGACAACTGGTGAAGCATCTGATGGAATTGCACGCAGTATAAGTAAAATGACAGACATACTTGATGACTATGTGTCAAGTTGTGGAAAACAACTCTCAGACATTGCTCAGAGGGTCGATTATGAGCAAGATACTGCTGAGGCGAGGCACCAACTGAACGTAGAATTGGCAAAAATTAATTGCCTAATGATGGATCACCGACATAGGACAGTTTACAACATTACTAGTGACCCGATTAAGGTGGACCTTTTCATGAGCTTGCTAAAAAGTGAGAGGCTAGAATGACTTCTTGGAGTGCTTGGGGGTAATGCATTTGTGATGGAAAATTAGTACTTATCCTTAGTCGCCTGTTTTGGAATCTTTTCAACGATGTTAAGTCTTCTCCTCTTCATTGTCGTTCCTATGTTGTGTGTGAAAGTGATATTTAGACAGTGTAGACATATCATTTGGCTGTTGGTGTCATGAAAATGTATTTCTTTATGCTTATTATGCTTTGGGTATTTTAATGTTTATGTTTTAAAATTATAGTGAATTCCTTGTGTCATTTACATTTCATAATAGTCACGACTTCAATACCAGGAATAAAAATGGGGTTTGAAGAAGAAATGTTATGTTGTGTTTAATGGCCACAGGATAGGAATTGTTGATATTTGGCAAGAATGCCACGACCTTTTCATTGGATATTTTGGCATTTTGTACAAATTGTTTTTGTCATACGTAGCTGCACAAGAGGCCTTAGCAGAACACGTTTCTGCTGTAGTGATGAACCAAAATAAAAATGCAATGCATACACAGGAAGACAATATTGTGAATGATCCATGGCCCACTGGAGCACGTGAACGAATTCTCATGCCACACGAAATGTTTGGAAGAAAACTCCCCAGAAATTCTACCAGGCCCACAAAATGGAATTATGTTCATTGCTGTAGCATTCATATTGAGTTCATAATTTGCAATATTTTGACCTCATTTGTGGAAAATTTTGTTTGACCAAACGATCATGTGCGATGATCATGTACCCATGTGAAATTTTCCTCATGAACTTATGCTATGTTTGTAATTTATGCATTTAATTTTATGGATTGGTATCAGTAAACTAAAGTACAAATTTTTGTTACGTTATTAACTAATTTTTTGCGCATTCATTTTGTAATGAATATTATTATCAGACTATGGTTAAAAGAAATGTGGCAATTAAAGCTAACTAGGGATGTTAAACGTGTCTGGTTAAATGGTTACATGTTGGGTTAAACGGGTGACGGGTGAAAAACATGTAAACCCATACACGACATGTTTAATAAACGGGTAAAAAATAGAAACACGAACACAAATCGTTTAATAAACAAGTAACACGAGTCGTCTAACACGTCTAATTTTACGATTTGGTTTGGGTTGGGTCGGGTTAACACGGTAAATCACTCGTTTGACCCATTTACTTGTTTACCACTTGTTTGACCTATTAAACACGGTAAACCACCCGTTTGACCCATTTATCTATTTATTTAAAAATGTTATATAACTTTATAAAACTAACAAACTAACACAAATAAGTGTGATATTTAGAGATATCACACTATATTATAAGGTACAAAGTACAATCCAAATAGCCAAATTTCACCAACAATCATATTATAAACTACAATCCCAAACAACCACAAATTCCATGATTCACAAAATCCTGTGAAAGAGATCAAATCTCCACCTCCACGACAACGAGTAGATTCAACAACCAAATTCCCATGCTCGACACAAATTAAAATGAAATATTATATAACATTAATAATTAAATAGACTCATAACTAGATAACTAACAAAAACTTAACATTACCTCTTTTTAGTCATGATCAATGATAGATATAGAATTAGAACATTGACCGAATATAACTTTATTAGACTTCATATGTTAATTAAAAACATCATTATCTATTTTTCCTTCTGAATCGTCACTAGAATCATCTACAACTAACCACAGCAAAATATAAATGAATCAATGATCACATGAATTAGGATAATGAGAAAAATAATACTAGTAAAATGGAATCAAAATTATTGCTCTTCCCATGAATCCAATATCTAGTACAAATTAAAGCTTGGACAGTTTCTGGCAAAAGTGAGCTTCGATACTTATTCAAAACTCTACCACCGGTACTAAATGTAGATTTAGATGCAACTATTGAAATAAGAATTGTCATCACATCACAAGCCAATTGAGACAATATAGGATGCCGAAACTGCTCTCCTTTCCAAAAGGTTAGATTATCCACTTCCTTCTTTCGATCAAGCTTTTTTTCATTAAAATACAACTGCAACTCAATCACTCGAGAAACATGATAATCTTCTTCTTCACATTTTTCAAAATCCTATATTTTGTACAAAATCATTACGAATATACAATAAACTACCTTGATCACATTCAATTTAAACAAACTAAATTATATTTTACCTGGAAAAGGCTTTCGGAATCATCAAGGTCATGAATCTTGCTAACTTGTTTCTCACTACTTGAAGTACTTGGAACAACATGTGACAACTTGACAGAGTACAATTCAAAAAACTCAAATAAAGTATCTTGAACACACTTGAACTCATAGGAATCACTACCATAAAGTTTTGAATAAGCCCAATCTATAAACTGAATTTTGTACTGAGGATCTAAGATGATAGCAATTGAAAGAATCAAACTATGCTTTGACTAATGCTTGTCAAACTTGGCATACATATGACTTTCCATTATCCTCATAAAACTATCATTGTCTGTCTGTGACTCCTTCAAAGTATGTTGAATTAAGAACACTTGGGGGAAGGACAAATTAGCCGTGGGATATGTTGTACCAGAGAATAAGCAAGAACTTTAAAAAACACCCTCAACAAATTAGAAATCTTTTCTATTTTGCTCCATTCTTCTTGGGAAGAACAAAGTCTATAATTAGAATCACTCAATTGTAAATGAATAAATGCACAACGATAAAAAAGTGCACTGTTAAGCATAATATAAGTTGAATTTCACCTAGTTGGAATATCTCCTTGCAAACCTTTTTTACTCACTAATGAAATTTGAGTAACACGATCCATGAACTTCTTTTTCCTTCCCGATGAACTTTTAACATATTTGATGCTTTCTCAAATTTTTATCACTGATTCATCAATTTCTTTAAGGCCATCTTAGACTATCAAATTAGGAATATGTGCACAACACCGAACATGGAAGAATTCACCATCCCTCAAGAGAACAGAACATTTTTAAGGTTAAGTTAACTCTTCAACAACTCAACAAAACAATCATTACTAAAAGCATTATCCAAAGTCAAAGAAAATATTTTTTTTTTCAATTTGTCAATCAATCAAAAATGTATAAATTTTCTCAAATAAGACAATACCAGTGTGGGGAGGGTGCATGAGACAAAAGTTTTAAATTTTTTTTCTGCAACTTCCAATCTAGATCAACATAATGAGTTGTGAAAGAAACATATCCATCAGTCGATATAGAAGTCCACAAATTAGATGTCAAACAAATTCTTCCAGGAAGAGAACCCAACACAATTTTAAGTTTATCTTTCTCTCTCTTATACATTTTTAACACATCTGACTTTGCAGTATTCCTAGAAGGCATCTTGATATTCTCATAAGCATACTTGAACATTGCTCTAATACTCTCATATTTGACAAATAGAAATGATAAATCATGCTTAAGTATTGCCTCAATCGCTAACTCACGAAACTTTTCAGGATCAAATTTTGTGGATCGCATTAGCATAGATCCTTGACCTTGACTTAGAAGTAATTGTCCAATATTCCTGGTGTCTTTTTCACACATTTTTCCATGTGAGTATGCATGTTACCAGTTTCATGACTAGACTCACATATATATTTGATACCACAAATATTGCATGCAACAAGTTTCTTTTCATCTGGATATTTTTCATTTAATTCTATAAAATATTTTCATACTATTGAAGTCTTTTGTCGTTTATGATTAGATTTATCTTTTTTTGTAGTTATACCAGTTGATGTTTGTGTTGTTGGAGCTACAATTACATTAGATTCATGCCCGACCTGATCTTCTTAATCAAAAATTATAATATTGTGTTCGAAAGAATCCATCTATTTAAGGCAAAAAAAAAGAGTTAAACTGATATCACCCATAACACACACAACACACAATGGACTGTGACTTTTACTTACACTAAATGTTTTGAATTTTACTTATATAAAGAAAAGATCTATGTTGGACTATGACAACATAATTGACATAAGCAATAAGACTAGTGAACAGATGAGAAGAAAGACAGAAGCAATTCAAATTCGTTTCTTTGTTTAGCTACCAAAAGACTTCATAAAAAAAGTCCTGATAGTTACCAAAAGACTTCAGCTATCAAAAGACTGCATGAAATTTCGTTTCTTTGTCCATTTTGAACACAATCAAAATTTTGAACACAAGTTATTTTGAACACAGTCCATTACGAACACATAAATAACTGCATAAATAACAAAGATGGGTAAAAGACTGCATAAATAACAAACACAGTTACCAAAAGACTACAAAAATAACAAAGACTTCATCAAATTTCGAACACAGTTGAATAAATTCTGCCGTTTGGTTTATGAGGATACCGATCTAATAACAAAGACTGCATAAATTTTGAACATAGTCGAATAACAAAGATACAAAGATTCAAAGACTGCATAAATTTGAACACAGTCTTATACCCATCTAATACAAATCTAAATACAAATTTACCGTGGTCAGAGACACAAGCTTCGGTTTAGCGTAGATACGATTAAGATTAACCATTCGGTTCAGTGTAGTCCAAACACAGATTTAAATACAATTAACAAATTCAAGCTTGGAGAAAGAGAGAGAAAGAGAAAGAAAGAGAAAGAATGGAGGGTCTGAACCTGGAGGCTGGAGGCTGGAGGTGCAACAGTCAAACACCAAAAGCTTTAGCCGTAAATGCAATTAGATTAGAGTTGGGAAAAATAGCTTTATATATTTTTTGTGTTTCTGTCATTAAAATAAAAAATTTGGTTACTTTTTTTAAAATAATTATTAATTTATTAATTTTATTTAAACAGGTAAACGAGTTACAAATGGGTTGACATGTTTTACTCGAACGCGACCTGTTTGTTAAATGGGTTGACCCGTTTATGACCCGAACCCATTAAGGTCTCACCCAAACCTGTTTAATCTATGTCGATTCGTGTCGGTTAATTGTGTCGTGTTGAATTTTGATAGGCCTAAGGCAGACACAAGATAAAAAAGATGTTCTGTTGGATTGCCTTATGGATCTTAGGTTGGAGAAGCATTGCTAACACGGGTGAATTCCTTGAAGGAGACTGGAGTCGTCTGTGCGAGATGATAAGTGAACGTCGGCAAGCACCACGATTAACTCTGGGACTAGTGATGGAAGTAGTTATTTTTTGGAAGAGACGTCATTTCAAGATGAAATATATGGAGGCTTCGAGGTTGTTCCATTAGAACAATTAAGAACGAGTTTTTTTTCCCAATCAATCTAGCACGAGTGTCTTTCCTAGAGTTTTATTTTGTTTTATGTATATTACTATACGAATTATTATATAGATGTGTCCATAAATCCAATATGTCATTTTTTTGTAGGATGATACCTTCGCATCTCGATCGTGTGTGGACTTGACCCAATTACGAGATCTTCACAGCAATATTCAGGCCACATGGGAAAGGCGGAAGTATATCAACAATTTTTAGGGCTTGCTCCACTTCAGTCACGCCTCCATCTAGGTCTTCTGTGGACTTGGTCATCATTGAAGATTAATGTCATCAATAGATGTGCGTAGTTTGTAATAAATATAATGATGTTTAATATGGTGTAATGGGAATATATCCGTCTGGTTTGATGTATTTGGGAATTGACAAGTTTTTTGTGTATCCTCGTATATGTAAATGTTAGCATGTTGCACTGTCTTGTTGGGTTAATGCTTTATTGCGCTTTATTATGGCTATGAATAATAGTTCAATGCTATCAACATTCATGTTTTTTTTTATAAGTTAGGAAGAAAACATAATCAAATATTAAAATCATAAAGACACAAGAAAATGTACGTATATAAACATGTGTTTGGATTACATTGGTTAAGGGCACAATAGTTATTTATATATAAATATATTATCATAATAGTGATATATCCGTGCGCATACCAAACATAGGTATGGATGAAATTGAATATGGAATCTCATCTTCATAAGGAGTAGTTTGGGTTTGAAAGGATTTGGATAAACCAATCCAAACTCCACCCCAAAAATCAACCAAACAAACTCTTACACTCAAACCTTTCGAGCTGAGGTTCAAAGTTCATAGTTCACGAAGTGTGCCTCCCTCCCTCACAAAGACCCACACTCTCTTACCCTCTCACTCCTTCTCTCAGTCTCCCTCACTCACTCTCTCTCTCTCAGGTCTCACCGCCTCAGCCTCTCTCACTTAGTCTCTCTTATTAACACTCAATCACCATCAATGATTGACCGAAGACCTTCATTTGCATCTCACTCAGACCCTCACTCTCAATCTCTCAAATCTGCGCCTCTCTCAATGAAGGCCACCACTGGTAGCCTTTCTCAGCGAAGGCCACCACTGGTAGCCTCTCAGAATTTTTTCAAGTGCAAAAGTTTTTGAATTCATTTTCATTTTCAGATTTTGATTTCATTTCCAAATTCAGATTTTTTTGAGTGTAAAATTTAATTTTTAGATTTTGATTTCATCTTCATTTTCAAATTTTTTCAAGTGTAAAATTTCATTTACAATTTCAATTTCATTGCAACTTGTAAAATTTCACTTTTAAGTGAAATTATTCAATTTTTTAATTTATTTGTATGCGTATATGTATATCTTTCAATGTTCTAATTTTGATTATATTAAATATTTAATTGAAGTTGTTGGTTGTTTAGAACAATAGGTTGATTTCAGGTTTGAAAGAATCTGACCTGAATTGAAATTGAGCAGTACTCGAGTTGAGTACTTCGAGTTGAGGCCGGGTTAGGGTTAGAATTAAAGTTAGGGTTGAAGGTTATATATGGGCTAGGGTTGACTCCTCAACCCGCCCGATTTGCACCAAAGTCGATACAATTTATTGATGTAATTCACTATGCTCGATTAATGACAAGTTTCAAATTTGAATGGAGTTAGTCCCCTGTCAATCCAAGTACTATAATAGATTATGTAAACAAATTATATCAATAAATTACTAATAAATTGCGTTACTCCTTTCAAATGCACCTAAATAATCCATCAACATAACTATGAGTCTGCATGCATGCTCATGTGTAAAGATCCTCTAAAGTCAGGCGTGTTCATGTGTTGTAAAACTATATTAAAGCCCACATTGTAGCCTCTAAGGTAGCCTTTAATGGTGGCTAGTTCTTGGCATGAATAGTTAGATGAGGATAAGCAAGGATTTCATCATAAAACAAATTGGGTATGTCATGGTTCCTCGTAAGAGTAATACTATTTAGATATAAAAATTTGATCTAATTTGCTGACATAAATGATGTAGCTTAAGTAGAACTATTAGATCAGCACCAAGTTCCTTTGATAGGTCCTACAGTCAATTCAAAAATCATAGTGAATTAGGTCAGTCGTCCCAATTGATGATGCACAAAATTGGTTTGCACACCACCTGTCAATTAAGTAATGTAAAAGACAATAAAGTAGAGGGAGAGAAAAGACAAGATTTATAGTGGTTCAGTCAATATGACCTACGTCCACTTTGAATGGCAAAGGTCGCCGAAATTTTATTATCTCCGGTGTGGAAGGAGAGCACAGGATTACAAACTTTGAGAGGGGAGGAGAGAATTATGCTCAAATGAGTCTCATGCCCCCCAAGTGTTGGTGGGACTTACAATTTATAGTTGCCTGCGTAGTAATTGAGTAGCTTGACTGTTATAACGGACTGGAGGTAACTTAATAGCTGATGACCTCTTTTCTTCTTGGCTACCTTTCCTCTCCCTGGCGACGTCTCCTCTTCCTCAACGGGCAAAGGTATAGCTCCTAGATGCTCCCGTAGCTCCCTGATGGGCTTGGCCGTCTTGGACCTCATAGGGCTTGGCTTGGGCTTTTTTCCATGGATTGGGCCATTTGGGCTTGACCCATCATTTGCCCCCCAATGCCCCATGTCCAATGAAACTTAGAGAACTGGGCATTCAACTAAATTTGAATTATGACCCAAGAATACTCCTCACCCGTTACGTCCATGTTGCACTATGGCAGGTTGCGGGGATCGACCTACCTGGACAGGTTGCGGGGTTCCACCTGTGCCATCCGTGGTGGGCTCTCCTCAGTCAACCCCACCATTGGCATCTCGAGCGACTTCCCCTCAAGTAACCAATCCAGAGGTGCCTTCTCGGTCAGTGGCTCCCACGGCTACACCTCTTGTCCCAGAATCTCGTCTAGAGTCTCGTTTGTTGGTCACACCTTCTACCCCCCATTCATCCTCTTCTAGGGCACCTTCTCAGATTAACTCCATGCTGGGTAACGCGAAGGTCATCAAGGATCTGCTTGGGAGGTTTTTGTTCACCAACGATGTGAATGGGATTAGTGCCTTGGGCACCGAGGGGATCCTCAACTCTTTCCTAGAAGGCTGGGCTCAGGTAAGGGTTTGTTTTCTCCCCTTTCTCCCCTCCTTCCATAAGTTTCTAACATTCTTCTGCCTTCTGTTTCTCTTTAGGCCTCCACTACAGCTATGTGTTTAATTTCAAGGACCCTCATTTATCACAAGCTAAAACACGATCATGAAGTGGTGCAAAATGAGCTTCTTGCTGCTCAGAGGAGGATCATTGAGTTTGAAGCTACTGGCAAGGCTTTTGATGCTGACCTTGTGGCAACCCGTGAGAGGGCGATTGGTCTTGAGATCAAGCTTTTGATGACCCATGGGCGGATGTCTGGGCTCAAGGCTGAGCTTGTTGAGGTCCGTGAGAGGGTCATGCTCAGTGAGGTTGAGCTTTGGTGACCCATGGGAGGGCAGCCATGCTCGAGGCTGAACTTGTGAAGGTCCGTGAGAGGGCCATGCTCAGAGAGGCTATCGTAGAGGTAGAGGTGAAGGTTGCTCATGAGAGGCTTCACAAGTTGAGGAGAGGGCTGTGATAGTTGAGAGGGACTTTGAGAATGGTCTTGCGGATGCCTTCATTGACGTTTATGAGTAGCTTCGGGGAAAGATTTTTGTTGCTTTTTTCGATATTGATGTCCCAGGCATCTTGCCAACTGAGGTGCCTGATGGCAATGACGGAGATTTTGACGATGCCGAGGGTGACGATGAGGAGGAGGATGACGACCATGAGTAGTTAGTGTGCTGAAGACTTTTTTGTTTTGTTTTGTTTTTTTTTTTTTGAAAAGGCATTTTGTAGCCATACTTTTGTAAAAGTGATTTTTTTGCCACTGATGGTACTTAGAAGCTGAGAAGTTCAATATGAAAATGCCAAGATCTTTTTGAAGTAAATCAAATGCCAAGATCTTTTTGAAGTAAGTCTATGAAATTTTATTCTTATTCATTTTTCTGCTCATATAAAGCAATATGGAGCAATAGCCCCACAAAAGAGTACAAAAAATAAAACTAAGTCCCCAACTTTTCTACTATCTCAAGGTGTTATTGGTAGTACCTTTTTAAGTGCTCCACGTTCCATGGATGAAGTAAGACCTTCCCCTCAGAATTCTAGATCTTGTAAGTGCCTAGCCTCACCACTTCTGTTATGAGGTATGGTCCTTCCCAATTTGGTCCCAACTTTCTTTCGCGTGAATCCTTTGTGGCGGGTATCACTTTCTTGAGGACCTAGTCTCCTGATTGGAAGGAACGAGGCTTTACCCTCGAGTTGTAGTATTTTACCATATGAAACTTGTACTCCGCATTGCGGATCACAACCATCTCTCTTGCCTCCTCTACCAAGTCGAGGTTGATGCGAAGTCCTTCCTTATTAGTAACGGGGTCGTGGTGTTGGACCCATAGAGAGTGTACCCCGATTTCCACAAGGATGACTACCTCTGTTCCAAAAGCAAGGGAGAATAGAGTTTCTCCAGTTGGAGCTCTTGGTGTGGTGCGGTACACCCATAAAACACCTAGGAGCTTGTCAACCCAAAGACCCTTCGCCTTCTCAAGCCTTGTCTTCAGGTTGCGTAGTACCGTTCTCACTATAACTTTCGCTTGTCCGTTTGCCTGCGGGTGCACCGGGCTTGAGTAAGATGATTTATTTGAAGGTCAGAGCAGAAGGAGTTTAGGAGCTTGTTGTCAAACTGTTTAGCGTTGTTGTTGACGATGGCATGGGGTATCCCTAAGTGACATACCAGGTTTTTTCAAATGAAATCTTTCACTTTTGCGTCTGTTATTTTTACTAAGGGTTCTGCCTCCGCCTATTTAGTAAAGTAGTCCACTGTTACCACCACGAACTTGCACTGTCCTCTACTGAGAGGTAGGGGGCCTAGGATGTCAATGCCCCATTTGGAGAAGGGTCACGGACTTGTGATGACCGTGAGTTCCTCTGGTGGTTGCTTGGGCACAGTGGCGAAGCGCTGACACTTGTCGTATTTTTTAGTGAATTCTTGGGCGTCCTTCATCATACTAGGCCAGAAGTAGCCTTGTCTGAGTGCCTTATGGGCGAGGGAGCGCCCTCCAGAGTGATTTTCACAAACTCCTTTATGGATCTCTCGCATGACATAGTCAGCTTCTTCAGGGGAAAGACATCTCAGTAATGGCAAAAGGTAGCCTTTCTTGTATAGGGTGTCTTGTAGGATAGTAAACTTGGAGGCTCTCGTCCGGAGCTTCCTGGCTTCTAGAGGGTCCTCTGGCAACGCACCTTCTTGGAGGTATGCCCTTATTGGGGTCATCCAGTTCGACTCAGCCAATGCACAGTTGACATTTATGGCTTTCGTGTCTAACTTGCTTAGTCCGAACTGGTGACCAATGAATGTTAGTCCTCTTAGTTCCAAGGATGAGGCGAGCCTGGCGATTGCATCAGCGGCCATGTTGTCTTCTCTCAGGATGTGAAAGATCTGGAAGTGTTAGAACTTTGTGATTAAACTCTTCACCATGCCGAGGTATTCCTGCATTCTTGCTCATTTCGCTTCAAACTCGCCCTTTACTTGATTAACAATCAGTTGAGAATCACTATAAGTGGCGAGGTGTTGGGCTTCCATTTCTGCTGCCAATCTTAATCTAGAAAGGAGGGCTTCGTATTCTGCCTCATTGTTGGAAGTAGTAAAATGGAGCTTCACGGCATATTTAAGGGGAGTTCCATCGGGGCTAATCAAGATCAGGCCTGCTCCTCCTCCTTTGTTGGTCGAGGAGCCATCTACATAGAGCTTCCAGAGTGGTAGAGAGGAGAGCTCGAAAATTACACTAGGAGCCTGGACACTAGACTAAGCTCCTAAGAGTACATGGGCGCCTGAGGAGGAAGGCTAGTTGCCTGAGGTAGAGAGCTAGGCGAGTGGATAGGAGAGCTGGGCGTGTGAAGAGGGGAGTAGGGCACCTAGAGAGGAGAGCTGGGCACTTGGAGAGGAGAGTAGGGCGCCAGGAGAGGAGCGCAGGGAGCCTGAATAGGAGAGCAGGGTGCCTGGAGAGGAGATCTGGTCTCTAGGAGGGGAGAGTAGGGCACCTGGAGAGGAGATTTGGTCTCCAAGAGGGGCCTGGGCACCTGTGCTGTCCTGGATGCTTGGTTTGGATGCCTCATTATTCTCCTATTCTGCTGGTGTAAACTTGGCAAAAAAATCTGTTAATGCTTGTGCTTTGATGGCCGCCCTTGGCTAGTATTGAATGTCGAACTGCCCAAGTTCCACTGCCCACTTGAGGAGTCTCCCAGATACATCTGGTTTTCCCAAGACTCTCTTTAGAGGCTGGTCTGTGATCACAACAACAATATGACTCTGAAAGTATTGTCGCAGGCGCTTAGCTGTTAAGATGAGGGTGAGCGCTAACTTCTCTAGTCCTGAATATCTAATTTATGCTCCTCGTGTGCTCTGCTCACATAGTAGATGGGCTTTTGCACTTCATCATGGTTCCTTATGAGGACAGAGCTTACCACGGATGGGGAAGCAGAAAGGTATAGATATAATTTTTCCCCTGGTGTAGCTTGTGAAAGGAGTGGGGGTGTAGCCAAGTAGGCTTTGAGCTTTTTGAAAGGCCTCCTCTACCTTAGGTCCCCACTTCAATGCCTTCTGGAGAATCTTGAAGAAAGGTAGGCATTTGTCTGCCGACTTGGAATCGAACCTGTTGAGTGCTGCAATTTTCTCATTGAGGCATTGGAGCTGCTTGGTCGAGGAATGCGACTTCATATCTAGGATGACCTTGATCTTATCGGGGTTTGCCTCAATTCCCCTCTGGTTGACTATAAAACCCAAAAATTTTCCCGAGCCTACTCCAAAAGCGCACTTCTCAAGATTCAACTTCATGCGGTATAACCTAAGAATGTTGAAAGTTTCTTGGAGGTGGTCAATGTGATCTGCTGTTGCAAGAATTTTTACCAGCATGTCGTCCACGTACACCTCCATTGTATTTTCAATCTGTGACTGAAATATTTTGTTTACCAATCATTAATAAGTTGCTCCTGCATTTTTCAATCCAAAGGACATGACCCTGTAGCAATAAGTTCCATTTAGAGTGATGAACGATGTCTTCTCCTGATTTAGGGGATGCATGCTGATTTGGTTATACCCAAAATATGCATCCAAGAAGGAAAGTAATTCATGTTCTACAGTGGCGTCAATGAGGAGGTCAATTTATGGAAGTGGTAGCTACCTTTTAGGCACGCCTTGTTGAGCTCAGTAAAGTCGACGCAGAGGCGCCACTTCTCATTAGCTTTAGTCACCTTCACCACATTTGAGAGCCACTTAGGATATGCTACTTTTCTGATCGCTCCGTTCTCTATTAACTTTTCCACTTCTTTTTCCATCGCTTGGGCCCTATCAGTGGAGGCACCCATTAGCTTTTGTCGAATAGGCTTATGGTGAGGGTCGACGTTGAGGCAGTGTGTGGCTACCTCAGGGTCAATACCCTCGAGGTCTGCATGTGACCATGCAAAAATGTCCATGTTGAGCCTCAGAAAGTCCATTAGCTGGTAGACCAAATCCTTAGAAAGGGAAGTGCTGATGTAAACTTTTCGGTCCGAATATTCCTTATCTAGGACCACTGGTCTGAGCTCCACCCCCTGGTTCTCCTCTTTCCAACTTGGTATCATCTTGCTGGTCAAGGACCTCCACTTGCAATGCTTCTTGTGGCTTTCTGGTCTTCATTGAGGAGACGTAGCACTCTCTTGTTGTTATCTGATCTCCTCGGACCTCTCCGACTCCATTTAGAGTTGGGAATCGGAGAATGAGATGATAGGTGGAGGGCACAACTCTTAAGGTGTTGAGAGCTGGTCACCCTAGGATAATGTTATAGGCTGAAGGACAATCTATCACCAGAAAGTTGACCATGACCGTGGAGCTTTGTGGTGCCGCTCCGACAGTGACAGGTAGGGTGATGGAACCTAGAAGATACACCTTCTCCCCTGAGAACCCAATAAGGGGTGACCTAATGGGCTGCAATCTTTCTCTGCCCAAGTTGAGCTTATCATAAGCCTCTACAAACAAAATATCTACAGAGCTGTCGCTGTCCACAAGAATCCTTCGCACCTAGAAGTTGGCGACGATCATGGTGAGCACTAGAGGGTCGTCATGGGGGTACTGGATTCCTTCTAAATCCTTGATCGAGAAGGAAATGACCTCGTTCTTGCCATGCTTAGGCGCCATAGATGGCTGCAATTCATCGGGGTGTCTGGCCTTCCTGGCATGAGTCTTCATGGCAGAGAGGGATTCTCCCCTTCCTGCAAGCCCTCTGGAGATGGTGTGAATTTCTCCGATGGACTATTGGTCTTCCTGATTACGGGGTAGTGATCATCGGTGTCATGACCATGGTCGCGATGGAAACAACAATACTTGTTTGGGTTCCTTCGGTTCAGGGGAGACTTCATTCTCCCAGGCCTCTTTATTGCGGGGTCATCTTGGATTTGTAATAGGATAAGCCCGACAGCGGCGTTGAGGGGAGTGATGGCTTGTCGATCTTTCTGGGGAGCAGGACTGAGCCGGTCTTTGGCAGATACTCTCTCCGTCCTGCTACACTTGTTATTATTCTCCCTTTTATCGTTTCTGTCTTTTTCTTTTCCTTTCTCTCCAGCTCTAGATGACTCCCCTCGTCTGGCCCTTGTAATGTCTAGAGGATGCCGCCACCAGAAGCCTACCACCCATCTGCTCAGCATAAAGCAGGACCGAGATGAGAACTTGAGGAGCTCCCTTCAGGTTAAGGAGCCCGATGATAAAGTGAGCATGACCACTTTCCTAGGGGGCCTCCGGTCGTCAAGCTTTCTTTTCTCTGTAATGAAGAGCCCACCGAAAAGTATGCCATAGTTGCTGGCGAAGGCCCAGAAATACATGAATGTTGAAGACGTTACACGAGCCAGACGAGGGGAGTCCTCTAGAGCTGGAGAGAAGAAAAGAAAAAGAAAGAGATGATAAGAGGGAGAATAATAACAAGCGTAGCAGGACGGAGAGAATATTTGCCAAAGACCGACTTGGTTCTACTCCCGAGAGAGATTGACAAGCCTTCACTCCCCTCAACGCCGCCATCGTACACATCCTACTACAGATCCAGAATGACCCCGCAGTAAAGTGACCTGGGAGAATGAAGTATCCCCCGAACCGAAGGAACCCAAACAAGTATTATCGTTTCCACTACGACCATGACCATGACACCGATGATTGCTATGACCTCAAAAGGCAGATTGAGGAGCTCATCCAACGAGGTTATCTTTGTTAGTATGTTGCTGGTAGGGGACGGGCGCCAGCACCACCCGATAATCAGGAAGACCAACAGCCCATTGGGGGAATTCACACCATCTCTGGAGGGCTTGTAGGAGGGGGAAAATCCCTCTCTGCCATGAAGGCTCATGCCAGGAAGGCCAGACACCCCGATGAATTGTGCCCATCTAAGGCGCCCAAGCATGGAAACAATGAGGTCATTTCCTTCTCGGACAAGGAATTGGAAGGAATCCAGTACCCCCATGACGACCCTCTGGTGCTTACCATGACCGTCGCCAACTTTCATGTGCGAAGGATTCTTGTGGATAGCGGCAGCTCTGTGGATATTTTGTTCGCAGAGGCTTATGATAGATCAACTTGGGCAGAGAAAGATTGCAGCCCATCAGGTCGCTCCTCATTGGGTTCTCAAGGGAAAAGGTGTATCCCCTAGGGTCCATCACCTTAACTGTCACTGTCGGAGCAGCCATGCTCCATGCTCTGGTTCTCACCCTCGTCCTCTTGGAAGAGAGAGTCTCCACCATGAGAAGGGGGAGCTGGAGGAGGAGGTGGAGGTCCCTCGTGGGGAGCTCTCCTATACTGGGCGCCTAATGGGGCTCCCAAAGGTGGGGCGCCCAAGGGGGCTCTAAAAGGGGGGCCCAGATGAGGAACACCCATGTGGGGAGCTCCTTGATGCCCAAAAAGTGGAGCTCCTCGAGTTTGAGGTCCAGGCTGTGCTCCTCCTTGCCCAACGAGCATAAGGATCTGTTGGTTCTAGGCCGTAAGTTGTTGCATGGTCTCAAGCATCTGCTTTGCATTTGAGACAGGATTGGTTGGTTAAGGAGCATCCTCTTCTTCTCTTGATGGTGGTTTATCTTCAGGCTGATTCATGGATCTGGTGGTGATCGTCATTGGTTCAGTAAATGAAGTGCTTAAAAGTGAGAATTTTGTCGTTTCCACAGACGGCGCAAAACTGATGATGCACAAAATTAGTTTGCACACCACCTATCAAGTATGTAGTATAAAATACAGTAAGTAAAGGGAGAGTGAAGACAAGATTTATAGTGGTTCGATCCATATAACCTACGTCCACTTTCAATGGCTAGATTCGCTAGGATATTTTACTCTCTCTAGTGTGGAGGGAGAACATAGGATTACAAACTTTGAGATGAGAGGAGAGAATTATGCTATAATGAGTCAGATACCCCCCAAGTGTTGGAGGGCTTACATTTTATAGTGGCAGGGTGTAGTAATTGAATTGCTAGTTTGACGGTCATAATTGGGGCCATTTAATAATAATTAAATATCTGGACAAATTCTCCTCTCCTCAACCTTGGCGACCTCTCCTCTCCTCAACTGACAAGGAAGTTATGGTGCTTTCCAAAGGACTTGGTCAAGGATGAGGGAGGTTGACTCTCTCCAAGTTGCGAGGGTGAAACTCTTGAATACACCCTTGGTGGTGTAGCTCCCTGATGGTCTTGACTGGTCTTGGCCCTCATAGGGTCTATTAGGTCTTCTATAGGCTTGAGCTTTACCTATGGATTGGGCCATTTGGGGTCTAGTCCATCATTTGCCTCCCAATGCCCTGTGTGACAGAATTTGGAAAGAAAGGCAATTAGGTCAAATTTTGAGTTTTCTGCTGACCGGCATAACTGAAAAAACTTCGGGAGTCCTGAACATGTGTTTTTAGGCCTTTTTTGAGCTTTTTATAGCATCAATCATAGCCTTTGGCTGTGGGTCTTGTAAGGCTCATCGAGAGTTTCGATTTGATATACTATAAGCCTTATTTCGAGTAACGGAGCAAAAATTACTGTCAAAACTTTGAGCAGAGAGTTAGGCGAGCGATTTGGGTGAGCAGACACCTTCTGGGCGAGTAGGGCACTATTTTGGGCGCGTAATTTTTTTTTTTTTTAAATTTTGGAAGGTCAAAACAGTTGTTTCTGAGCCTTTTTTGGACTTTTTACACCATCATTCACAGCTATAAGCTGTAAGTCTTGTAGGGCTCGCCGAGAGTTTCTATTTGATATATAATAAACCCCTATTTGGAGTTACGGAGCAAAATTTTTGTCAAAATAGTGAGCAGAGAGCTGCACGCGCTTTTTTTAGGGAGCAGGTAGCATCCTGGGCGTGTGCTGGCAGTGTCCTGGGCGAGTAGCTGATTTTCTTTTTTTAACTTCGGGAGGCCAAAACACCTCTTTCTGGGCCTTTTTTGGACTTTTTTTGAAAAGCTCGTTATTAATTTAATGAGTTTTGCTCAGCTCGTCGAGAGCTTCAATTTGGTATATAGTAAGTCCCATTTTGAGTTTCGAATAAAGAGTTACGGTCAAAATAGCGTGCAACCCTTTTTAAATATGATTTTTTTGAAGACTTCTTTTGATTATCGACTCCCTCCCTTCCAGTAGACTCCTTTAGCTATGAAAACTTCCTCTTTCATTTTTTTTTTTGAGTTGAAAGTTTTGAACAATGTCGAATGGAGAGGAGCTTGTGGATCTTGGTGGTGAGCCAGGAGAGGAAGGGGAGGAGCTTCTCACCCATTTAGGCATTGATCTAGGCGGTGAGCTGGTGGTTGACATTGTCGGGTGCGCAGCAGGGGTAGGCTTTGTTGGGCGTGCATCCGAGGCAAGTAAGGGAGATTTGGGCGTGCCTATGGACCACATGGGGACGCCGGAGTTGGAGCTGCTCGCGTGAGGTGTTCGGCATGCACTTTTACTGGTCAGGGCGCCCAGGCTGAGGCGACCCAGGTGGAGCCCTTGGGCAAGTGGAGTAGCTCTGGGGAGTGCACCTATGGGCACCCAGGTATTGTGAGTGTTGATGCGGCGAGCAGAAGGGGGCCCCTAGGCGTTATTGTGCGCGCGAATCAGCTGACGAGCATCCCGCTGTGTAGGGCCGCTTGGTGAGCAACCTGCTGCGCTGGACATCTTGGGCGAGCATGGGTATGCCTTAATAGCTAATCTAGGCGAGTAAGGAAGAGGAAAGATGACTGGTCTTGGTGTGTAGGCGCCATGGGGCCCCATTTTGGGTGAGCACAGAGGGTTAAGCGCCCCTCCAGGCGCTGGACTGCCCCACTTGGGCGAGCAAAAGGGGTCAAGTGCTCCTTGGCATGCTTGGCGCCGCTGGCCAGGCATCCCAGACGTTAAGTGCCAGATGGATGAGGCCCTGATTGTTGACATTCAATCTAATGTAGTCCTCGGGTACGATTTGAGTTTCAAGATCCTGCCTAGAGATGACAAAAACAATGTTATTCCAAACATCAAAATATTTAACATGATTAATTGAAGAGAGAGGTAGGCTGCTTGCGCAAGAGAAAAGACAGAATTTGAAGACTGCTCGTGATAGAGCTACACCTTTTGAGATCGAGTTTTTGGCGACTCATGAGAGAGCCCTTAAGCTTGAGATATAAATGCCTGTTTGAGAATAGTGCAGAGGCCAAGCTTTCAGGCAACCCGCGAGAGAGCCGCTAAGCTAGGGATGTAGATTGCTTGTTTGAGAACAGTGTAGAGGTCGAGCTTTTGGGCGACCCGCGAGAGAGCAGAGGCCAAGCTTTAGGGCAACCCGCGAGAGAGCCGCTAAGCTAGAGATGTAGGCTGCTTGTGTTGAGAACAGTGCAGAGGCCGAGCTTTTGGGCTACCTGCGAGAGAACCGCTAAACTAGGGATGTAGGATGCCTACTTGAGAACAGTACAGAGGCTAAGATTTTGGCGACCCGCGAGAGAGCCGCTAAGCTAGAGATGTAGGCTGCCTGTTTGAGAGTAGTGCAGAGGTCAAACTTTTGGCGATCCGCGAGATGATTCACCTCGCCTAGACCTGTTGATTCCTCAACATTCATATATTTTTGAACTTTTGCCAATAGTTCTGGCATGCTCTTTGGTGGTCGCTTCATCACTAAGAAGAGAAAGCTTGACGAGCGGAGGCCTCCCAATAATGTGGTCATAGTTACTTTGTCATCGGGCTCCTCAACTAGGAGGACCTACTCGTTAAAACAAGTGAGGTAGCTCCTTAGGCTCTCGTCTCGGTCCTACTTTATGCTGAGCCGGTGGGTGATGGGTTTCTGGTAGCGGCGCCCTCCGATAAAGTGTGACACAAAAGACCTGTTTAGTTCAACAAAGGAGGTGATGGACGCTAGGGAGAGCTTGACGAACCATTGTCTGCCGGATCCCTTCAAGGTGGTCGGGGAATGCCCTACACATGATCTCGTCGAGGATATTGTGCAACTACATTAGAGTTTTGTAGGTTTTGAGGTGATCAAGTGGGTTCTTCGTACCATCAAAGGTTTCGACGAATGACATTTTGAACTTCTGGGGAAGCTGGTAGTTCACCATGTCAGGTACGAAGGGTGTGTCGATTCTCCTAACAAGGTAGTCCACTGTCTCGGGTCCTTGTGCCTTCATAGCGTTGAAAATGTCGTGTAGTTGATTTTGCACTTCTTTTATTTTTTTCGTCCCAGTGGTTGGGAGCTGTTTTGAAATTATTTTGGAAATGACTTTCATGCTCCATACTCTGGTTCTCACCCTCGTCCTCTTGGAAGAGAGGGTCTCCACCATGAGAAAGGGGTGCTGGAGGAGGAGGTGGAGGTCTCTCGTGGGGAGTTCTCCTGTGCTGGGCGCCTAATGGGGCTCGCAAAGGTGGGGCACCCAAGGGGGCTCTATTGGGGGCGCCTAGATGAGGAGCACCCATGTGGGGAGCTCCTTGATGCCCAGGGCATGGAGCTCCTCGAGTTTGCTCCTCCTTGCCCAGCGAGCATCAGGATTTGCCGTTCTGAGCTGCAAGTTACTGCATGGTCTCGAGCATCTGCTGCGCATTTGAGGCAAGATTGTTTGGTTGAGGAGCAACCTCCTCCTCTCTTGATAATGGGTTATCTTCAAGCTGATTCATGGATTTGGTGGTGATCACCATTGGTTTAGCAAATAAAGTGTTTAGAAGTGAGAATTTTGTCGTTCCCACAGACGGCGCCAAACTGATGATGCATAAAATTAGTTTGCACACCACCTGTCAATTAAGTAATGTAAAATGCAATAAAGTAGAGGGAGAGAGAAGACAATGTTTATAGTGGTTTGGTCAATATGACCTACGTCCACTTTGAATGACAATGGTCGTCGGAATTTTATTATCTCCGGTGTGGAAGGAGAGCACAAGATTACAAGCTTTGAGAGGGGAGGAGAGAATTATCTTCAAATGAGTCTCGTGCCCCCCAAGTGTTGGTGAAGCTTACAATTTATAGTTGCCCGCGTAGTAATTGAGTAGCTTGACGGTTATAACGGACTGGAGGCAACTTAATAGCTGATGACCTCTCCTCTTCTTGACGACCTCTCCTCTCTCTGACGACCTCTCCTCTTCCTCAACGGGCAAAGGTATAGCTCCTAGATGCTCCCGTAGCTCCCTGATGGGCTTGACCGTCTTGGACCTCATAGGACTTGACTTGGACTTTTTTCCATGAATTGGGTCATTTGGACTTGACCCATCACCAATAGCATTACTCGAAGCCCCTTGGCCTATGAGGTTGTAGTCACCCAACCTGTTTATATCAACCTTTGCAGCCCATCTGGTATACATGTTTGGATAGTGGATCAAACTCAACACAGTTTTAACATTAACAGGCCAAAACACTTACCCGTAATCTCTCTTGGTCTCACAATCAAGTTGACCATCGTCTCTCCTCCACAGCCGCAAACCTGCACAAATAGTGCGACGGTTGCAACACTTCGGTCCATCCACTCACGTAATTTACTGGGCCATAATTCAGCTGTTGGTTTGCAATATGAAATCAAGGCTTGTGTTAAACCCATCAAGGTAGTTCAAAATGGGAAGGATTTTGTGGTGACTATAGTAAGATCAAATGTCCGAGTTTCAAAAAAAGGATGTTTGATTTGATAGACGTGATTTGCATATGTTTATGTACATATGTAGTTACACTTCACAGGGTTCCTAAACGATGAGGCATAAACCAGCAACTTAATTGAAATTAAACCACACTTAATTGACATATAATAATACTAGTTGATACTCACGTGTATTGTACGTGAACTATTTTGAATTAAAATTTTAATAAGAAACAAATTTATTGATCAGATAAAAGTTACAAAATTGGTTTACAAAGAGAGTTAGAGATCAAAACATATACAATATATATGAGCAGAAGTGTTGATCTCTTAGAATTGCAATTCAATTTTAAGCATACATAACAAAATGACATGCCACTGTATCTTAACACATCTCCCTCTTATTGTTAGGGTGAGTGAAAGCAATCTTTTGCGACATTGTTGATTCACTCATTTCGACTCCACCTTCCAAAACTCGTTTCCTCTTCTCTGGACACCCAAACTGTCTTTTCCTTCAAAGTACTTTCTGTACACCACCACCTTATTTTTCAGCATATATTGTTGCTTGACTCGACATCTCGCATGCACAGAGCCTATCCGCCATTCCAACACAATTTCATCTACTGCAACCCACAAACTCCTCCACTCAATCTAGAATCAGCAGGCTATCACACTTTAAAATTACATTATCCAAATCCCTAATTGATAGAATAGATATTTAGATTTCAAAATCTTATATTATTAATTTCGCATGAAAGACAAATTATTATCAATTGATAGTAAGCTAGCATACCCAAAAGATAAAATAAAAAATCTCTCATTAAAACTAATATTTTATACTCCAAACCTACTTATTCGCTTCAAGTTTATTTATGCTACAGTTACATATCATAATACTATTGCTAGCACAACTTGATAGACAAAACTCCAATACCACTCTCTAACCAAATCCAAGTTAAAAATCATACCTACTCATCTAATTTTGTTTCCAACTATGATTGTGAGCAAGAACAGTCTACTGGTGAACCCTATCCAGATGTGTTGGAAAAAATATAGTCAAATTCATTTTTTTGGAAGTTAAAAAAATAAAATAAAATTTCAAACAATGATTTTGATTTACTTTTTGGGTCTGCAAAATTAACAACTATTTTGGCTTCTTACACACCCCATGATTGATTATGCCTGTATCATTTGATTTAAGGGTATATACTAAAGTGTGAATCCTTATATTAAAGTTTTATCTTCATTCTTTCAAATACAATCCTAACAAAGTATGGTTATAACAAGTTTCATGACTAGTTGGTCACAAAACATGGTTGTAACATCCACTAAAAAAAAGCATGATTGGAACAGTGCATAAACCTCATGGACTCTGTCCCTTTATTTGCGGCTGCTACAGTCTCTAACCTCAAAGCTCACCAGAATCCATAATCTTGAGCAGGTGAAGAGCATGTCTGCAGCACATTACATACATGCATACGATGAGAGAGATAACAAGAAGCTAGTTAAAAATGTGAAATGTTAAATGCAGTTAGAATTGTTATTTAGGGAATATATAGGATCTAAAATGATAAACAATTAGAGATGCCTCAATCGAAATTGAAAGTGATAGTCAAAGGACTCCTCAACTTTTAAGAAGATAACCAAAAGGTCAATAATTACTTTATCAACACAGTAAATGTCTCTTAAACCGGAAGTTGAAACATACTTCAACCATAATTACATTTACATATGTAATCTATGTTACTCGGACACGGTTGCGGGTGTTAATTTAGGTGTCTGACATCTCAAGTCAAAAAATAGTGGATACAAGGATATGGATCCAGATTTGGATACGGGTACGAAGATACGGTCTAATTTTATTTTGTAAGAAATAATTTATGCATTGTTTAGAGTTTAAAAATTGCTTTCAAGAAACAACAAAATGAAGAGATGTCATTATATATTAATAAGCTTGATACTAAAATCTGGTGGCTTCATAATAGCAATTGATCTAGGTCTTAAATAGACCAAAAGGACCCAGAAATTTCAAATATTGTTCCCAGATTACATAACCCAAAACAAAATAAAGTAGTACTCCTTAGTCTAGCATACTTAAAAAGGTAGTACTCCTTATTCCATCATACTTAATACTTAATACTTAGTCTAGTTGCAACTTGCAAAATGACTTTTAATTTTCATCTTCATTTGGTTGTCCACCATGTGCCTTCACCCTCCTCACCATCCTCAAAAGCCATCATCTCCATCTCAGGTTCATCAAGAGAAAGTTGTGCATGCTCTCCCACTTCTTGGCCTTCAATGTCAAACTCATCTCCACCTAAAAATTATAAATAAATATATATATATATATATACGAAATGTAGTATACAGTACAAATACTTGGATTGTTAAAATAAAAAATAAACTTACTGATGTCCCAATATTTTGAAGGTCCATCTTTGTACTCCTTGATCTTCCTTGAGAGTAGGTGAAGATTGCAATGCACAAACACCAAGTCTTCAACACGACTTGTTGCTAATCGATTTCTTTTCACACTTTGAATCACAAAGTAGGTGCTCCAATTCCTCTCACAACAAGAGGAAGATGCTGGTTGTGAAAGCAATCTAAAGGCCAAGGCTTGTAGCAAGGGTGATGAATCCCCATGATTGGACCACCAAGAAATAGGTTCCTCAAACATTCTTGCATCGACAACATGAGCTTGGCAGAAATAGTCAGACCCACTAGAAAATTCTCCATATTCAGCATACACCTTTCGCAAATCAGCTTGATTAGGAAAGAGCCTTTTAAAACATTTTCCTCTATTTAGGGAGACTTCCTGATCTTCATGTGGCGCTACCTGTGCCACTCCATTACCTCCACTATTCAGCCAAGCATTACAATAGTACTTCGGGAGCAATGAATGTGCCATACAATGCAAATGAGTATTACTTTTGTTCCATCTCCCCTCCAAAACTTGGTGAACAACATCGAAAAAGTCCAATTGACCAATAATCATGTCTTTTCCTTCATGTTCAAAAATCCTCCTTTTGACATTTTTAATCATAGTATCCCACATATCATATACTAGATGCAAAACTGGGGTGTCTGTGTCAGCTATCCTCAACATGTCAATGATAGGTTCAGTAAAATTTAGAAGATAATCTAAATCATCCCAAAAAGTGTCATCAACAATGCATTTTTTCACATCATGAGCTTTATTTTCAGCAACTGTGTTTCCATCTGCCCTATATGTTTTCTAGTTTGGATCCAAGACCATTTTTTCAAGAGATTCTTTAATTTCCCTTAACCATTTAGCCATGATAAAGTTAGGTGCAAATCTAGTTTCAGCCATAGTTAGCAATTTTAGTTTAGAGTACTTAGTGAAGAGGAAATTTGCTATGCCTTGGTTGAGAATAAAATTATGAATATCTTGCACTTGCTTAACCAAATCTGAAATCCACTTACATTGGGCATGCTAAGGTGATTTTTTTGCTGGGTCGCAGATGCTCTTCAACGCCAAGTTGAGACTGTGCACAACACATGGAGTCCTAAAAACATGTGGGTATTTGGTTTCAATTCTTAACCCCACAGCCTTGTAGTTTGATGCATTATCAGTTACAATCTGGACCACGTTCTCTTCTCCTAATTCCTTGATCACTTGCATGAACAAGTTTGCACTGTACTCTGCACCTTTGGTATTTCCACTAGCATCAATGACCTTTATGAACATGGATCCTCCTACACATGCTGCCATTATGTTGATTAGAGGCCTCTGATGCCTATCAGGTCACCCATCAGATACCACTGAAACACCTCTCTTACTCCACGTATCTTTGATTGGTTGCAACAACCTATTGACATGTTCTTTTTCCTGGTACAACAAAGTTGTTTGCAGCCTATTGAATGTAGGAGGAACATAACCAGCCAACCTGCAATTTCCAAGGATTAGTATGTATTTCAAAAATAGGTGGGATCATTGGGATGTGCAAAAATTAAATGGCAATAGGAAGGATGAACATGACCCCATACCTCGAATTTCCAAAGGTTAGTGAGTACTTTCAAAAATAGGGAGACCTTGCAAAATTAAATGGCAATCACTGGTTTAGAACATCTGATCAGCTTCTTTGTCAGCAACATCTCTGTCCGCAACATTGAATGCTGAAGTTAAAGGACCTTGAGGGGCCATTCCCTTACGTTTTTTCCGTTGGAGAAGGTCAGTAGCATCTGCTTATGGTGACATAATCTGCCCTTTTCCTCGCATTCACAACTTGTTGATACTTTTTAGTTTCAGCTTCTTCATGCTACTTCTTTATGGCTTTCAATACATCATCACTTATGGCAGGACAAATTTTAACATTGTAGTGAAGAAGCTTCATTAGGTGGCCTTTGACCTTTGTGTATGACCTAACAACTCTCTTGTTGCAGGAATTGCACACCCAGGTCCGATTTCCACCTCCACCCTCAGCCACATTGAGAACCTTTACATGATTCCACAAAGGCTTATCGTCAAATGTAGCTCCTAAAGGTGTCATTGGACGATTGACCTTTTCTGTTCCTCTAGAAGAAGATTGGGATGAAGACATTTGTAGAGAGCTTAAAAAGAAGTGTGACTGTAAGGAAGAAGATTGAGACAATTGGGATTATTGGTCTCATCAATGCGAATATATAGGCCTCTGGCAAAGGCTTGGTCGACTAGGAGTCTTTAGTATTCCAATTTTTTGTTTCTATTTTTTTTTTGATTTGATGAATTAAATGTTTATGGGATGAAATTCCATGTTACTTTAGTGTTAATTTAATAAATTAATTTTTTATTGGATAATTTTGGATGTTAATTTGATGAATTTGAATATAAATTGAATGAATTAAATGTTAATTTGGTGTTAATTTTATTAAATATTAATTGGATGGAATTAAATGCTAAGTTGGTGAATTTAATGTTAACTAGTTTAATTTCAATGTTATTTTGATGAATTGAATGGTTAATTTGGAGTTTAATTTGATGAATTGAATATTAATTGGATAAAATTTTATGTTAATTTGATGAATTTAAGGTTAAATAGTTGAGTTTCAATGTTATTTTGATGAATTGAATGTTTATTAGAAAAAATAGAATGTTAATTTGTTGAATTGAATGTTAGTTTGATGTTAATTTGAATACTTAAATGTTTATTGGATGAAATTGCATGTTACTTTGATGTTGATTTGATAAATTAAATCATTATTGAATGAATTTTTATGTTAATTTGATCAATTTAATGTTAATTGGATGAATTTGTATATAAATGGTATGAATTGAATGTTAATTTTGTGTTAATTTGATGAATTGAATATTAATTTGATAAAATTGAATGTTAATTTGATAAATTTAATGTTAAATAGGTGAATTTGAATGTTAATTTGTTGAATAGAATGTTTATTAGATGAAATTGAATTTTAATTGGTTAAAATGAATGTTAATTTAATGAATTAAATGTTTATTGTATGAAATTTCATTTTACTTTAGTATGATTGGATAAATTGAATCTTTATTGGATGATTTTGAATGTTAATTTGATGATTGAGTGTTAATTTGATGAATTTGAATATAAATAGGATAAATAGAATGTTAATTTGGTGAATTGAATATTAATTGGATGAATTAAATGTTAATTTGATGAATTGAATTTTAATTTGATTAATTTAATGTTAAATAGTTTGATGAATTGAATGATTATTAGACGAAATTGAATATAAATTTGACATTGATGTGATGAATTAAATATTAATTTGAATATTAATTTGATGAATTGAATGTTTATTAGATGAAATTGAATTTTAATTGGTTAAAATGAATGTTAGTTTGATGTTGATTTGATGAATTAAATGTTTATTGTATGAAATTACATTTTACTTTGGTATTGATTTGATAAATTAAATTTTTATTGGATGATTTTGGATGTTAATTTATTGAATTGAGTGTTAATTGGATGAATTAAATGTTAATTTGGTGTTAATTTGATGAATTGAGTGTTAATTGGATGAAATTGAAGGTTAATTTGATGAATTTGATCTTAACTAGTTGAATTTGAAAGTTAACTAGTTGAATTTGAAAGTTACTTTGCCCAAACGGACTTTTATCAAGGCAACAAAATGCAAAGCTTAAATGCCCAATCACCAATGAAATGGAACCCATTTTGCTTATTCAATTTTTTTTTTCTGTAGATCAGTGGCTGTGTCTGCCAGCTATATTTAGTGGGATCTGCCAGCTATAATGCATGTATATACATGGTGTAGATCAGTAGAAGTATGTGCATGACTTAGGTGAGTTTTCGTTGCAGTAAAAATCTCTTAATTTACAAGACAATATTATGGGGCTCCTCATGCTATCACACTTCCAACAGACATTAACCAGCTACTCTTCCCAATAGCTATTAACTAGCTAGAGTTACTCTTCCCAAGCCCAACAACTTCCAAAAAGTAATTAATGTAATTTGCTTAGCCAATTCTCCGTAGGATCTGTTAATTTTTTTTAAAATTCTATTATTCAAACTTTATTAAAGTTAGCAGTTGGATTAGATGGTAATTAAAGTATTTTTTTAGTGAAGTGCAATTTTTTGGGAGGTAATTGAGAGCAGTTGTATACTTAAAATCGTGCTTGATTTGCTCAACATGACCGTAATTGAAATTTGTACTGAGTCTAACAACAAACATGGATTATGAACTAAATATAGATAAAAGTTGAAAAATATAAGAAGTCCAAAGAGGAAGGACTGAAAAGTAAAAACACAAGAACAGAGAAACGTGAGCTTTCAGTCTTCCATCAAAAGTGTTTTGGATGGTACTATTATAGAGAGAAGGATTATTATATGATCCATTATCCTTAGAAACATCCTAATCAACAAGGAGACCGAGCGAGAACAACCACTAGAGGCCGGAGTCGAAGAGGCTACTACCTTCTTGATATGTGATTTTGCAAAATCCGCATCTAAACGGCTAACCCAGGACTTCGAAGCAGTGTAAAAGAAAGAAGAACATCATAGCAGGAGCATTGTGATTGGATTTCATCTTTTGGGGTTTGACTTGGTTACATCTGCTCGGTGCTCGCCGGAGACCTTCGCCGGAATATCGCTGGGAAATAGGCCAACAACTTAGGTATTTTTTGATTCTTGAGTTGATTTCTCCCATTTGTTTCCATCATTGGTAGCTTTTTGCACATCTCTAGTTTCAATCTTCATTGTTCTTATGTTCTTCGATTCTTCATTTCTTCATCTTGAAACCTAGTCCTGTCCAAAATAAAGTTACCGTACCGGACACAAATCCCGCACCCGCACCCGCACCCGCACCCGCACCCTTGACGGATTGTGTCGATACGGTTACTCCCACAAAAGAGGCGAGTCCGAGTAACATAGTATGTAATTATATTAGTTACATGCTTTGTTCTGAAGTTGGGATTTTATGCAACAAAAGCCACTGTTATTGTACAATTATTAGTATTGTACAAAATCACAAAAGTGACTTTCTGTCTCTAGAGCTGCCCTGAGGAAGAGGAGTTGTACAACTGTCCTGAGGATTGGGACGAGTTGCAGAAGCTGAGACGATAATCTCTTTTAATGTGGTATTTTACCATTATAATTACAATTAAAGAAATATTTTAGAATTATACAAATGACTTTATAGAATTGTTTAGGGGTATAATAGGTAATTAATTTTTTTTGGGTTAGTGTACTTTTATTAGTGGTATAGATATAGATATAGATAGATATAAATTTAGCCAAACCGTATTAACAATCATCTTAGAAAGAAATGACCTAAAGGAGCTAAACATTTTATCACACACTTTATAGGCATAACATGATAACTCACTTTCAAACTAACCTAGTTGATCCATTGTGACTTACGTTCTAGAGTTTGATTAGGGACAACAGTTTTTTCGCATGTGGAGTAATACAATGTACACATAGTCTATCCAAACCCCATAGTGGCGGGAGTTGGGATAGTGGGTTGGCTTTTTTTTTTTTTTTTTAAATTTTTTTAACTTACCCTAGTTTTAATGCCAAAATGAAAATAGTGACACCAATTTCAAACAAAACAATTATTGAGAACCCACCATAAATAGATTGTAATATTGTGGAGAAGAAGTGGGTGTTCTTATGTTGAAAGTTAATCCCACTTGAAAAGTTTATAAAACTTTTAAGGGCTTTATATAGAATTGTCCTCTAAGAGGATTTGAATTGATTTAAAAGACAATAGTGGGCCAAACTCCATGGAACATCACACATACACGCCCGACATGGGTTGTAGGGTGCCAGGGCGCACTTGGCATTTGTTCATGTGACACGTATAAAGTGTGTGATTAAGATCGTGTGGTGTATGATTAATACTTTTATTTTGCTTCTGTACACATCGAATTACACTTCTATCAACTTATGAACAGTCATGAATCTCACATAAACCTCACCACCGATACTCCACCAGCGCATCAACAAACAGCAAGCAAAAACTAACAGCCCTTCACTGACAAACAACAAGCAAAAACTGACCAACCATCATTCATCTTTATGTCTATTACTTGAAAACAACTCGCTCCAATTGGACACCCAAAACAGACACTAATATAAACCCATGGCCAATCTGGCCGCCGGCGATGACCCAATTGTTGGCCTAAACCCATCCCCTGACCCTCCCTTTCTCGGCGCACACACTAATACCAGCGGAGTTATCCACCACCCTATTGCCGGTAACTTGCATCACATTGCCAAGTCTATGGGCAGCTCCAACGGAGATCAAACTCAGCCAGCCACTGCCCATCACATCATTATATCCTACCCACTTCCCACAACTAATACCATTCACCAACCTCCTCAAGCTAAACACCAACCTGGCTGAAACCCAACACAACCTGGTGCTTCCAAACTAGCCATACCCACCACCCATAATTCTTGGACCTGAGCCCCTAGTTTCGCCTCGGACTTGACCCGATCGCAAAAGTCATTTATAGATGTTTTGAGTGAATCTGCCACTCCTGGCTTTGACGCCCCCACTCATCGAGTTCCCCGCCCCATCACAGAGTGTAGGGGTGCCTCAACGGTTGAATTTTCTAATGAGGAGATTGAGAGTCTCGCAGCTCCTTTCAGGTTGGCCCTGGTGGACAAGTTTACCCGAGACCGCCCTCTAATGGAAATGATCAGGAGATTCCTGTAGCTGATTGGATTAAAGGGGCAAGTTAGTGTCTTTTTGTTAGATAGCTGACATGTGCTACTGATGTGCGATCTTGAGGAGGATTACACCCGTCTCTAGGTGAAATAGGCTTGGTCGATTCATGGCAAAGAGATGCACATGTTCAAGTGGACTCCGCAGTTTTGTTGTACTAAGGAGTCACCCATAGTTCCTATTTGGGTTTCATTCCCATATTTACTAGTCCACTTTATGTGCTCCCAGGACGCATTATTCTCGATAGCCTCGATGATTGGGATGCCTTTACGGGTTGATCAGGCCACAACGAGTTTGAGTCGGCCTTCAGTTACCAGGGTGCTAGTTGAGTATAATGTCACATGGCGGCGAGTGCCGGGGATTAGGATAGGTAGACAACAGACCAAATTTTGGCAGGATGTGTTTTACGAGAATGTACCACTGTATTGTACTGGGTGTCAGCAATTAGGCCATTTAGTGGAGACTTACATCACCCAATCCCAGCCCTAGGAGGAGGTCAGTGGAGATCGGTCACAGTAGGGTTGAGGTGATGGCTAGTAGAGGACTAGACCACAGGAGGGTGCACCCATTCAGAGAGCCCCAGCCCCTACTGTTCCTTATAAAAGTAATGAAAATGTTAGAGTATCCTCTGGGGGAGTGATAGATGTTGTTACCGTTGTTCTTCCCCCTAGGGCCATAGTTGCTACAGATGTGGAGTCTGCTTTAGTTGCTCCTGTCCAGCTTGTTGTTGAGCCGCGTACTGTAGGTGAGCCTGTGGTTGTGGTCAGTTTGGATACTATCCCTACTAGTGCTGTGTAGGAGCAGAGTTTGTGCCCCGATCCTTCAGTTGACACAGTTTTTGACCTAGTCTATGATGGACCTGTGACTACCCCGGCCGTTCAATCGACTATTCATGAGCTTTGAGGGGTTTAGAGTCCTCTGGTTGTGTCAGTTTCTAAGGATACTAGTTTGAGGCGTAGAGATAAGGGTGTTGGGATTTCTAGTCGGCCCACAAATTTAACCACCTCGACTGATATTCCTTTTAATCTTGGATTGTCTATTGGGGTTGAAAGACACTCTACTAGAGATATATCATCTGATGAGTCCTTGGGTGGTGATGTTGGATTTTTTTGACTCACAAGAGGGCCTTTCTTAGCTTAGAGGAGCTTTAGTGCCTTATGATGCTTCACAGTCTGGTTGGTAGGTCTCGTTGCGTAGATCTCATGATATTGATAGGGGAGGTCGAGCAGGCAGATGAGGTAGAGGTGGTAGGCCTGGCCGAGGGACGCTTAGTGTGGTTCTTTCCACTCCTTTCTAATGATTAGTACACTCATATGGAACATCAGAGGGATCGGCCAGGGCTCTTTGATTAGAAGGCTCAGGAAGTTGATCCATTCACACCATTTATCGATGTTTTGTATTTTGGAGCCTTTTGTTGATCGGGATCGATTAGTGTCTTTTCGGATTTGCTTGCACATGGAGCATAATTTTTGTTCTAGTTTGGGGAAGATCTAGATCTTTTGGTTTTTCCCTTTTCGGTTGAAGGTTCTTCAGGATGATGGTCAGGTGGTTCATTGCCAGGTGCGACATCCTTCCTTACCGGATCCAGTTTTTATTTCTTTTGTGTATGCCAGTTGCATAACTCCTGTTCGACAGGGTTTGTGGGATTCTTTGACACAGTTTGAGAGCATTCATGATGGTCCATGGATGGTTGATGGGAATTTCAACTTTGTTGAGTCCCATTCTGAGTTCCGGGGGGGTTATACACAGTCTTAATTTGCTATTGATGCCTTTTTCCTAGCTTTTGTGTCCAATGGTTTGGAGGATGTTGGGTTTCAGGGTACTCCGTTCACATAAAACGAATGGATGTACTTGGAGAAGATTGGATAGAGTAGTGGTGAATGTTCAGTAGAGTTCTTATTTTTTCATGTGTCATGTTGCTCACCTGTATCGAACTTGTTCTGATCATTCACTGCTGTTGATTTCTGGAGATCAGCGTCAGAGCATAGGGCCGAGCCGGTTCAAGTTTCTTCACACATGGACTAGACACAGAGATTTTTCTAGAGGTTGTGTGGTAGAGTTGGACCCTTTCTGTGTTTGCTTCGGGGATGTATGCGTTTCAATGAAGCTTATTTGGTTGAAACAAACCTTGAAGATCTGGAACAAGGAAGTGTTTGACAATGTATTTTAGCGAGTTTAGGAGGTCGAGGCTAAGGTTAGTAGGAAAGAGGTAACACGTGATCAGTCAGGGTCTCCTTGAGATCAAGCTACCCTTCATCAGGCTAGGGCTGAGTTGTAGTAGGCTTTACAGTGTGAGGAGTCCTTTATGAGACAACAATCTTGTGTCCCCTAGCGTCGAAAGGGTGTTTCGAACACCCGATTCTTTCATGCTTCAGTGAGGAAGAAGCGACATGTTCTTTCAATCCATCGGATTCGGGGTGATGACGCAAAATAGATTACTGAGCCTAGGGTTATTGGTGCTTCGAAAATTTCCTTTTTTCAGGGATTTTTCTATGTGAGGGCTGGTCAGGTTGAGATTGTAGATTTTTTGGCTATTGCAGCTATTGTGACTGATGCAGATGATGTTAGGCCATGTGCTATGCCGACTTTGGAGGAGGTGAGACAGGTCGTGTTCTCTATTGATTTATATAGTGCGTCGGGGCCGGATGGATTTTGCAGTCGCTTTTATCAGTTTTGTTGGGACCTTGTGGGAGCATATTTGCTGGCTGCAATTCACGATTACTTCCGAGGTTTTTCTATGCCTCGAGGATTCACGAGTACGTTGGTGGTGCTTTTGCCCAAGAAGGAGTCACCTTCTACTTGGGCAGATTTTTGGCCGATCAATTTATGTAACGTGAGCAATAAGGTGTTGACGAAGATCCTTATTTCTCGTTTGTCATCCTTGTTGCTGCGTATCATATCAACGATGCAGAGTGGATTTTTGCCAGGCCAAGTGTTGCAAGACAGTGTTCTTTTGACTCAGGAGTTGGCTCATGATTTTGGGAGAGGTTCCCAGGGTGGGAATGTCGTGTTGAAGCTTGGTATGGCTAAGGCATATGACAGGATGTCTTGGACATTCATTCTCCATATGTTGCGCACTTTTAGGTTCTCTGAGGGCTGGATCTCTTTGGTTCGGCGGGCTATTTGGGGGCCGTGATTTTTTGTGATGGTGAATAGGGCTGCGACAGGGTGACCCCCTTTCTTCTTGTGTGTTCATCATTGCTGCAGAGTATCTTTCTCGAGGCTGGGCTCTTTGTATGCTCAATTTTCGGGGGTGACTTATAGTACTGGAGTTGGGGTTTCAATTTTCCATTTGGTTTTTGCTAATAACATTATTATTTTTGCTAATGGATGTCGGTCGAGCTTGCAGTGAGTTATGAATTTCCTACATCACTATGAGGCTGCCTCTGGTCAGTTAGTTAGTCAGGCCAAGAACAATTTCTATATCAGTTTGTGTGCCTCACATTCTAGAGAGGTGATTGCATGACAAACTTCTGGTTTTCAGAGGTGTGACCTTCTGTTTATTTATCTAGGGTGCCTTATCTACTTGGGTTATCTCTGGATCTTGTGCTTTGATGAGATGATTTGGAAGGTGCGCGAGCAGATTTCTGGATGGGCGAATCGCTTGCTTTCCTTTGGAGGTAAGCTCACCTTGATTCGTCATGTGCTTGCGTTGATACCTATTTGCTTGTTTCACGTGCTGAGGCCTCCTATGGATGTTTTCCACTAGTTAGAGAGGATGTTCACTCGTTTCTTATGGGGTGACATAGCTACTAACTAGAAGATTTATTGGTGTCACTGGGCTGAGGTATGTTACCCTATAGTGTGTCCGGGAATAGCTTATGAGGTTCCTGTTTTTACTTTCTGACGGGTCGGCAGTGAAACAGAGGCCGATTGTTTGAGGGTTTTGCCTTCTTCAGTTGTTGAGCAAATTGTGCAAATTCCAATTCGGGATCAGGGGGTTGATCAGATAAGGTGGAGTTTGTCTTTGGATGGGAAATTTTCTTTGAGGACTGCATGGGCTGATGTTCGAGGTGTGGCTCCAGTTTAGGCTGAGTTTTCTTGTGTCTAGCAAAGGCATATTCCGACTCAGGTCTCCTTCTTTATGTGGCAGTTGTTTCATGGTCTCCTGGTCATAGATGATGGCTTAGAGAGACGAGGTTTTCGTGTAGTATCTCGGTGTGTGTGTGGTGGAGCTGTAACGACTCTTAGGCATCTTTTTCTAGATTGTTTGCTTGCAGTTCAGGTGTGGGGTCACTTTTATTAGATGTTGGCCATTATAGTCTCCTTATGTTTTGATGCTTCATTGGCGGCGTTGTGCTCTTTCTACATGTCACGTGTGGGTTTTGCTACCGTGCTTCATTCTGTGGCACTTATGGAAGGCACATAATGCTTATAGGTTTGATGGACGGGCCTTTCACGTGCCCATTGTGGTTCAGAGGGTTATGATTGATATGTAGTTGGTTGGGCTTACCTTTGGGTTTGCTCCGAGTTAGTTGCGTCGGGATGAGTCGATTGAGTTTTTGGGTTCTCGTAGGGTTTTGGTTCCATGGCTAATTGGGCTTGGTCTTAGCAGCTCAATCAGCGATTTTCTGATTCGTCTTCCATTCTTTCTGGGATTGCCGACATCCTCGCCTTGGACATTCAACAGATTCCTCACGTTCGTCGATAAGTTTTATTTTTATGTTTTCAGTTATTTTGCTCTGTGAAGAGTCCCCACTTTCTGTTTATTTATTTTTCATGCTTTTGCTTTGACTTACTTCCTCCCACTTTGTACTTTTGGAGGCTTGACCCTATGTCTTCCTCCCTTGTACTTTTTTTCCTTTTAGTTATATATACAGGTAGGAGTTCTGCCAAACCCCCCACCCACACTGGGTGGCTTTGAATAAAGAAACTATTTTTTGAAAACAAATCAATTTAATTTGAAATTCAAATTTTACATGTTGTGACTTTCCAATGGTGTTTGTTGTTTGTGGCTTTCCAATTGTGACTGTTCAAGTCTATACAAATAGTATTTCTGAATCTATTATTGCAATTTAGTTTCTAAACAATTTCATAAGAGAAAGAAAGAGGAATTTCTCTATAATTGAATAGTCAAAATTATCCTAAGACTTTTTGTGAATCAATGTCCTTTTTGAAAGGAGGCTATTAATGATGAAATAGACTCATAATTGTGTAACAATACTTGGATTCTAAAGGATTTGTCTTAAAGGTCAAAACCTATTGAATGTAAATGAGTATTTAGGAAGAAAAATAATATGGATTAATGGGTAGTCAAAGGGTTAGCCTTTACAAGCTTTCAAGGCTAGATTAGTAGTCAAAGAGTTCTCACAAAAAGAAAGCATAACTTATTTTGACAAAATTAGGTCAACCCGATTTTGACCCAATTAACCTATATATTTTAAATGGGCTAACATGATTTGGACATGAATTTGACCTAACCTATTATAGACCCATTTAACCTTTTTATATATAACATTATTATGGCTATTGACAGTAATGTTCTTAACATTATTATGACAGTATACTAGTATAGCTTTTGTTTTAATTTTTGAGTTGAATCTTGAATGCAATTTAGTTAATTTCATTGATGAGGTGTGATTTATTGTTGGTGCAAATATTATTTGAAACTTCAGATGAATGATTGAATGATGTATTTAATGGTAATGAACATGTGTGAAACAAGTTATGTGTGTTAAACAAGTTAAATAGGTCGTGTTATGTGTGTTAACCAAAAAATGACCTATTTATTAAATGTGTTAAACATGTTTGGTTCGGATAACTTGTTTAATAATCAGGTCAGGTTAGTGTTTACATATCTTGGCACGATTATTAAACAGGTCAGGTTCGTGTTTGGAGTTTTCGACACAAACCTAAAATCAACCCGACATGAAATGACTCAACCTGACACGTTTGACACCAGTAACAAGAATAACTTAAATTCGAGTACTTATGACTTTAGCATCAATTCATAATATGTATATTCATCAAATAGATGTTCAGACTATATTTTTAAATGATGATGTTAATGCAAAAGTCTATATGAAACAACCTGAGGGGTTTATTCTCCCATGAAATGAAAAAAAAAAGTATGTAAATTGGTCTATTCTTTGTATGGTTTAAAATAAGCATCAAAACAATGACATGAAAAAGTTTGATTTTGCAATTTTGTTAAATTGTTTCACTTATAATTGTGTTGATAAGTGTATTTACCCAAATTTACGAAGAATTAAGATGTGATCATTACTCTATACGTTGATGACTNCAATTTCATAAGAGAAAGAAAGAGGAATTTCTCTATAATTGAATAGTCAAAATTATCCTAAGACTTTTTGTGAATCAATGTCCTTTTTGAAAGGAGGCTATTAATGATGAAATAGACTCATAATTGTGTAACAATACTTGGATTCTAAAGGATTTGTCTTAAAGGTCAAAACCTATTGAATGTAAATGAGTATTTAGGAAGAAAAATAATATGGATTAATGGGTAGTCAAAGGGTTAGCCTTTACAAGCTTTCAAGGCTAGATTAGTAGTCAAAGAGTTCTCACAAAAAGAAAGCATAACTTATTTTGACAAAATTAGGTCAACCCGATTTTGACCCAATTAACCTATATATTTTAAATGGGCTAACATGATTTGGACATGAATTTGACCTAACCTATTATAGACCCATTTAACCTTTTTATATATAACATTATTATGGCTATTGACAGTAATGTTCTTAACATTATTATGACAGTATACTAGTATAGCTTTTGTTTTAATTTTTGAGTTGAATCTTGAATGCAATTTAGTTAATTTCATTGATGAGGTGTGATTTATTGTTGGTGCAAATATTATTTGAAACTTCAGATGAATGATTGAATGATGTATTTAATGGTAATGAACATGTGTGAAACAAGTTATGTGTGTTAAACAAGTTAAATAGGTCGTGTTATGTGTGTTAACCAAAAAATGACCTATTTATTAAATGTGTTAAACATGTTTGGTTCGGATAACTTGTTTAATAATCAGGTCAGGTTAGTGTTTACATATCTTGGCACGATTATTAAACAGGTCAGGTTCGTGTTTGGAGTTTTCGACACAAACCTAAAATCAACCCGACATGAAATGACTCAACCTGACACGTTTGACACCAGTAACAAGAATAACTTAAATTCGAGTACTTATGACTTTAGCATCAATTCATAATATGTATATTCATCAAATAGATGTTCAGACTATATTTTTAAATGATGATGTTAATGCAAAAGTCTATATGAAACAACCTGAGGGGTTTATTCTCCCATGAAATGAAAAAAAAAAGTATGTAAATTGGTCTATTCTTTGTATGGTTTAAAATAAGCATCAAAACAATGACATGAAAAAGTTTGATTTTGCAATTTTGTTAAATTGTTTCACTTATAATTGTGTTGATAAGTGTATTTACCCAAATTTACGAAGAATTAAGATGTGATCATTACTCTATACGTTGATGACTTGTCAATATTTGGGATCAATTTAGGTGTACTCGAGACTAAGAAGTATCTAACTTCACAGTTTAAGTTTTAGATGAAAGATCTTAATGAAGTGAATACTATCTTAGGCATTAAAGTTAAAAAACATAGTGGAGGTTATGCTTTGAGTCAGTCTCATTACACTGAGAAATTGTTGCTTAAATATATAAACAGTTTGGAATAAAGGAGGCTATTACACCTTTTGATTCCAATGTTAAAGTTAACAGAAAATCTTGGTGACGCAACTTGAATATGTTAGTGCTATTAAAAATTTAATAAATCCAATGCATTGTACTAGGCCAGATATTGTATTTGTAGTATGCAAACTCTCGAGATACACTAGTAAACCTAGTACAGATCATTGGAAATCAATTAATATAGTTCTTGGATATCTCAAGAAGACAATTAAAGTGAGATTAGTTTGCTATGACTATCTGGCTCTACTAGAAAGATACACTAATGCAAGTTCGACTACGAGTGCAAATGAGTGCAAATGACTTCAGGTTGGATATTTATGCTTGGTGGTGGAGCAATTAGTTGGGCATCAAAGAAACTTACTTCTACATTACATTCAACCATGGAATCTGAATTTATAGCCCTAGCGACTACCCAGAAGGAGGCCGAATGGTTGAGATATTTAAAGTTAGGTATGAAATTATGCCCTCAACCTATACCAACTATTTCCTTGCACTGTGATAGTGAAGCAATTATATCTAGAGCATATAAGAAAGATATATGCTACAACTTAACTATAGTTCACCCAAGTGTAGGTTGTCGCCAAGTAATATAATACTCAGAAATTCGAGATCGAACCATATAAAATTGGTAAAAAATAGGAACACAAGAAAAATAAAAGAAAATTTTCTTTGAAGGATTTGATTGAATTGGTTTTGAGAAAGCAATGAATTTTTTGGTTTAAAACAATAATTGAGCGATACTAAAGCACGAGAGAGATCCCTTACAACTCTACACAATATTTATTTCTAATTTGATTTTCGAACTCAATTAAGAATAAACTGAAGAGTGATCTTAATCGATAGATTTAGAGGTGATAATATTGAAAACAAATTTAAAAATATAATAAATAAATTATTTGTATAGAAATTAGTATTTAATTGTAGATCACAAGCATTCACCGTGCCCGGAGTCGATAGTGAATTAAGAACTCCAACAAATAAAAACTCTTTTTACCACAAACAAGAAATCAATTATTTTTAGTAACCAACCATATCAAATCAGTTATTTGACTCGCTGAGAATCTAAAGTATTCGATTTATGTGGTATAACAAATGAAAAAGATTTACAGACCAAAAAACTTTACTAAATTATAAGAATTAATCAATAAGAAAAATCATGCATAAAAAATAATAGATCAAAAATAAATACCATGCTTCGTTGATTAATTCACCCCTAGCTTTAGTTGGAGATTTAACAATCCATAAACATGAAAAAAAAAAAAAAAAAGATGTTGGGATCTAGAATTTTCTTCCTCTCAAAAGAAAGCGCCTATATTATACTAAGTAGGCTAAGGTTGGCCTTGCACAAGTCCTTGCAAAAAAAAAAAAAAGAGAGTACATTTAGGTCAACACTTGTGCATGAAATCTTGGAGGTGCGTCTTGACTCAGGTATTGTATCTGCCCAAATTGCGAGCTCCATTTTTGCGTAGTTAAAGATTGATACACGAAATTTTCATAAAATACATATTTTGTAGCTCTTGAAGGTTTCTTTCCAATGCCACAAAAATCAAATTAATCGAACATCGAGATAAAAAGTTATGATTAAAACACTAAAAACGTGTCAAAATTTTATCTTCTAGAATCATTTCCTAATCCCACTCTAAATGTGTCTCCTAATACTTTGGATTCTCACAATGATTAAATTACTGCCTTTTCTTCAAATCTTCATATTTTAATCTTAACTTTTTAATTCTTATCAAATATCTCCTTATCAATTGTGACCCCTTTTTTTTAGAGTTTGATTCACTCGCCTTACTTATTATTATTTTAAATCAACCATATTATCAGCAAAATGAATTAAACAACTAGGAAAATGAATGAATTTAATATATTTAATCACAAATAATATGCAATTAATTAATCATTAAATATAATAAAATAACATTTTTGATGATTAATGATGCCCTCCATTATTCTTTAATGCATGCTTTTTCTTATTAATTAATTTCTATATTTTTAGTAAAGTTTTTCCTCAATAAAATCTTTTGATTTGTTGTGTCATATACATCGAATGCTTTAGATTTTTTGCAAGTCAAATAACTGATTTTGTATGGTTAGATCAATTAATTAGGATTTTTATGAAAGATAATTGATTTTTTGTTTATGATAAAAATAAGTTTTCTTTGTTGTAGATGTTGATTCATCGTCAATTATGAGCACAGTAAATACTTGTGATCTACAATCTAAATACTAATTTCTATCTTGATAATGTACCAGTTATACCTTTGGATATGTTTTTAATATGATCACCGCTACATATTCTAATTAAGATTACTCGTCAATTGATTCTTAATTGAGTTCGAAAATTGGGTCATAAATAATTACTATGAGGAGTTGGAAGGGGAACCCCAATGCTTTAATATTTCAAATTATTGTTTTTAAACCAAACAATTTTTGAACAACCAATTCTTTTTATTTCCTATTTAGTTTCATTGTGTTCCTATATTTCACCGATTCTCTGTAGTTTGATCTTGGACTTCTGAGTTTTATTACTTTTTAACAACCTGTACTTGGGTGATTAATTCTAAAGTTGTAGCATATATAATAAAATAGAGGGTGTTGCTTACATAAAGAACAACAACACCCCGACTAATTATCTCTTGATTTGCATTTTTAATCTTTTACCCCACTAAATTTGTCTATTTACAATTACCGTTATAACGACAATAAATATTTGATCATTCTTATCTTTTAATCATTTAACTAATGGGAAATTTGGAGCTTGAAAAAGGTGCTCGGATCAGTGACCAATTCTGCATATTAGACCTCATCCAACCCAAATTAGCTCACCAAGTTCTTGCACGAGTTAGAAGTCTAAAGCATCTCAACTTCTAAAGGATAAACCCCCAACTTATAGACCTGAAAAAATTAAGAGTCCAGACACATGACACCAAAAAAGGATAGAATGATAAGGATATATCAAATAAAATCATATCTGAAACCCAAAGGATCAACAATGCCTTGGATTCCACCTACAAAAAAAGGGCGAGCTCAGCCAAAGAGGTAAGGCAATTGAACCTAGTTCGATTATCATTTCTTTTGCATCCCCTTTGCATAACTTAAGTATCGAAGGGCTGATCCCCAAAGCCCTTCCAGTCTTTGACTTTCTTTTGAGGTGGAATGCACATTCTAGTGATCATATTAGGGAGATCGGATTTTGGCATCAACAGTTGGCGTCATCTGTGGGAAATGATTTTTTCTTTCCTAATCTTTTCCAATCATGGCCATCACCAGAAAAAAAGACTATGCTAAAAACTAGATCCTCCATTGGGTAGTTCATTTCAATCTTTGACACCCTAATGAACGAAACGCTGGAATAAATCCTCTGGAGAAAGGATAAGGGCGAGTACCAAATTTGGAGTGTACGGCAGAAGAACTGGTTTATCAGAACCAATAGATTCTGCACTTGAGTATTGGCCAGCAGCAAACCACACCTGCTCAATTCATGGAGGGGACAATAGGGACACTAAGGAACAAAATCGTAATCAAGAAGTTCATCTCGCTAAAAATCAAGAGTCATGGGAATGTAGATTCAAGTAGGTCAATGGCAAGATTGATAATGTCATGGACTTAGTTTGTGCCCATGCTCCTTAAATGGTGGCAACTCTGGTGCAACACATGGAGTCTTCATGTAATCTCGATGTCACGAATTATCCCCTGCCTTTGAAGTTTAAAATGCTAGCCATTGAGAGCTTCAATGGCGTAAGAGAGACATTAGATTACTTGGAGACTTAAAAGTCCCTCTTGTTCCTTCATAACGTCCTTGATGAAATTATTTGCAGGGCATTTGCCACTACATTGAAGGGAACAACACGCATGTGGTTCAACAAATTGAGACCCTAATTCATCAACTCGTTCTTTGAGCTCAATATCTCTTCAATTTTTCACTTCATTAGGGAAAGGATGCATCAAAAACCACATCCTTTTAATATCAAGAAGGCAAAAGGAGAACCCCTGCGTGGGTATGTTAATCGATCTACTATGGAGTTGTAACATCCCTAAATTTGGGGGATGATAGTGCAATAAAGTTTATATATTATGATTGGTCATTAATCTAAATGTTTTTAGGTAAAAATATTGAATCTAGAATGTCAAGAAACCTTGGAATGGGTGTTGGGAAGATGTAGTGGTCTTGAGGGCCAAATTAGTAATTTTGGCATATCGGGTATAATTTGGCTTGAGGTTGGTAATAAGTTCCTAACATAAATATTTTTAGGCTAAAATAATATTTTCAATGGAACCGGGAGGTCGAGAAACCTAAAAATTAGTGATTGGTTGATGTTATGTTTTAGAAGGGTAAAATGGTCATTTCTCTATTTCAGGTATTAATTCGGCTTGGGTTTTGAGATTACTAAAAAAAAAAAAAAATATTTTTTGCTGAAAATAACAATGGAAATGGATCCAAAACTCCAAAAACCCTGTGTAAAGTGAAAGGTTTAGGGGTAAAATTGTAAATTTTCAAAGGAGAATTGTCTGGCAGAAAGTTAAGACGCTCGACCAGCTTTTGAAGGTGGTCAACCGACTACCAGCCAGCTTCTTTATTTTTTAAGTCAGTTCACCCATTGCCTTCTCCCAGCCATGCCGTATTATAAAAACTTCAAATCCCTTACTCCGCTGCGTCTTCGAGACTTCTCAAAGCACCTAAAAGAGAGAAAATAGAGAGAAAAGTAGAAATGCTATCCAGGATTTTTTAGATCCGATATTTCAATGACAAAACTAAAGGTTACAGGATCGGGTAACACTTTAAGTTACAAGATGTATACAATATGCTATTCCTTAATCTCCTTATATAGTGTAATATTCTTGATTATTCCATATTTTTACTCTATTCGATCTATGGGCTCTTTTCCTGAGATTTCATTGGATTTATGTTGTATATGTGATGTATATTACTACATGTAGTATATGTTGATAGATGAATCGTGTTTTGTGCAGAAGAGGTGGGTAGATGTCGTGGTCCTTGCAAGAAGTACATAATTTTTATAACCCGGATCTAACATGACATATGATATGGATTGATGTATGTCTATGTGATTCGTATTGATTCAGCTATTCTAATTTGGCTTGGCTTGATACTATTGTTTTGATTCAATATCTATCATTGTGAGTATATTCTGCTTGTCATATTGTATACATCCCCGTCACATTTATTTTTCGGTTGACTTGGGAGGAAAGGATCGGGATTAAAATAAACAAAGAATTGAGGATTTGTAATTGATCAAAGCATTGAATAAATATTTGATTTGTTATCATTTAATTTGAGTTTTGGGAATGTATAATTTTATTCAAGATGAATGGTTTAATGGATTATTTATGACATATTTGAAGACCCTATGATCAATTTTGCTGCTATATGAGGTAATAGAGCTATGACCTTTGTATTCCGAAATTATTTGTGGTTTATGGTGGTTGATTTTCAATAGTTAACGCATCTTAAAAAATCGAGGTGTTATAGAGTAAAATCAGAGCATACGCTTCAGATTTTGCATAGTATTTGTGGGAAATGTGTTAACTAAGTTTTTATTCTTAAATGTATCAAGTTAAAAATGGTATCAGAATGCGCAACAAATGCAATTCTCCACCGACTGCAAGTTTCAAGGATAAAACTTCCTTTTAGGGGGTGGACTATAACACCCTAAAGTTTGGGGGATGATGGTGTAATTAAGTTTATATTTTACGACTAGTCATTAATCTAACTATTTTTAGGTAAAAGTAATGTTACAATTGAGTCTAGGATGTCGAGAAATCTTGGAAAAGGTGTTCAGAGGATGTAGTAGTCATGTGTAGGAGTGGCAATCGTGTTCGTGTTCATGTTCATGTCGCGTGTCATTATGGGCTCATGTTGAGCACAAGTCAACCCTAACCCAAACCATTTAACCAATCGTGTCGTTTTGATTTGACTCATATATTTTCGTGTTGTGTTTGTCTTAGAATTTAATGCAAAGATTTAAGTCTAAGATTCTATTATCACTTAATTGAATCCATGTTCACACTTTTACTATAATCTAAAAATTAACTTAATAAACATTAACGATAAACATGACTAAAAATATCTTTTTTGTATAATAATTATGTCAATATTTGATAAACAATAACAAATAATTGACATTTTATTCCTGAAATACTAGTTAAACATGTTAATCCTGTCAATTTTGTGTTGTTTGTGTTTATCACTAACTCTGTCCGTTTATTATTTGTATTAATAGGTCGTGTCATTTATAAGTTCGTATTGAGAAATAATCTACTTTAACCTACTAAAATTGTGCTGATTTGAGTAGTGTTTTTGTGTTGTATCATAAATTGACACCCTTAGTCTTGAGGGGCAAAATGATAATTTTGCTGGACGAGTGTAATTTGGCTTGAGGTTGGAAAGAGCATCTCTAGGATATCAATTGTATCTCTCTCTCTCTCTCTCTCTCTCTCCTCCTATAAATACCAATCCTTCGGAGATTTGGAGAGACCTTTTTCCTTCTTCCATGGAGGCTGCTCCTCTTTCTTCTTCTTCATTGTTCTTAGTTTAGTTTTAGTTTGCAAGTAAGGTTCTTCTTTAATTACGGTATTTTATTTCTTTTATTGTAATTGCTTTTAATTCCTTATTTTAAATACAAAGTTCTTCATTCAAGTTTATTTCAATTCAAGTTTTATTTATTTTCTTTTATTTACATGTCTACTTTAGTTGCTTTTAATTTTTCTTTTATTATTTTTGAGTAGTTTCCATTCCGAATAATCATAGGAGAGATTCTCAACCCATGAACTAGGGTTTTCATTCTAAATTAGGGTTTTTATGATGTGTGTGATTTAATGGTTGAATAAGTATTTTTGAAACCTATTTGATTGGTCATGTCCTTTATTATTCGTAGACAATTTGGTTTTGATACAGATAATTGGAGATGTCCCCACAATCAATTGGATGCAAAATCTTTTGTCAATTCATTCATCATTAAAATCACAATTTTCACTAATTAATATTTTTAGTTGAATACAATACATCTAAGGGAGTTTGATTACGAACTCAGATAAGTTATAGATTTAGAGTGTAAATTCACATTCATGGGTGGGATGAAATCCAAATATTATTTAATTCTTTATTTTATTAAATTTATCTTAGTTAATTACTACAATTCTCAACTTTTAAAAAACTTTTTTTTTTAATATCACCTCTCGAGTTTGTCCATTGTTTTCCCTGAGGAGATGATCCTTGTAATCGACCAAGTTACTAAACGATAGATTCCTGTGCTTAAGAACCCCTTTATTACCTACCCATTTTTTATGTCAACCATTTTTTGCGTCATTGCCGGAAAAAACAAACGTATAAATTTAGAATGTGATTTGGATTAACAACAGGTAAGTCTGGTATTTTCATCATAAGTCCAGGTACGTTTTTCTATTTTTTATTTTTATTTTTTGTTTTATTTTATTAAAATGGTATCATATGGTTCATCTTTGGAGTATATATGTGCGATATATGCTAAGTCTGGGCATTAACCGACAAGTGGCCTTCAATTCCATTGATTTGAATGTTTTTTGGGGATGAGTCAATTATATTGTCTAATTCTCAACAACCTTACCTCAACCATTGTTTTAAAATTTTTTATCCCGATTTTGGTTTGGGAGAACAAATATTATTAGTCACCAGTACATTCCACACCACCATATGAGCCTCTTAAATATCCCTCATACTTCACCCACAAGAAGAATAATTTGAGATTATTTTGAATGAATATATACAAAACCAACTTGTTATCAATGTCCAAACATTTCAAGGTTATTGAAGAGATAAGAGACATGCTCAACACAATAACCATAGCATTTGATAATTTGGCCCTAGAATAAGAAATTGAACTTGGTCAATGTGGTGAGAATGATTATTTTTCTAAACTATAAACTAAGGATAAATCTATTAATACTTTTGATAATGAAAAATTAAGTGACATTATTGTTTTACAAGAGGCTAGTGAGCCCAATGATCTTTCATTATCAATGAGTAGTAATGAGATTCATATATTTAAACTTGATAACAGTACGAAAGTTGAGTTGAGTGTCATAGATTTATTTTCTATCTCATTGTTGGATTTGCACAAAAAATTATACATCTAACTTTTCTTGCATGTTCCAAGGAAATGTTGGGTGTATGAGTAGAAAGTTCGATTGAATTAAGGAGTTGCTTAGACACCATGTTTTTAGACTATTAAAAATAAAATGACGCATATTCAAATTTGACTTTAAGCTGGACTGTGAGTTTTTATTTTTACTTGTACATAGTAGTTATAATTATTTTTATTTTTATTTTTATTTTTTTGTATTTTATCAATTTTTATTTTTTTTTAGATTTGTACACACCCTTTTACCTTGAACCCATTATTATTTGGAGTTTCATGTTAATATATTTCATTGAGCATCGTGCTAGGTCAAAGTTGGGGGTGTGCACTAATTTTTGAGTACTTTATTTTCTTTTTGTTTTATTTTCTAGGTAATTTTATTAGTTTGTTATGCTTATTTTTTTTATATAATTATTTCTTTTTTGTTTTGCAGCTCGTGGTTTTTATTGTTGGAGCTTATTGGAAGATGTTTTATTTCTCTTTATTATCTTTTTCATTCTTCTCATTGCATGACTGTTTTGTATTGACGACAATGCATGATTTAAGTAGGGGGGGAGGGGTACCACACTATGTGCAAGTAGCATGTGCTATTTTGTTTTTTTTTTTTTTTAAATTTTGAAAAACAAAAATGAAAACTTGAAAATTGAAAAACAATATATCCGATTTGGACTGTATTAATCTCTCTTAATTTGGATGAGTTTTTGAATATTCAACTTGAATCTTGAGTTATTTGCATATTAGCAATCTATAGGTGTTTATTCTATATTTGAATATCATACTCATGTTTTCATTTGAAACTCAATATTTATGTACACCATGCTCGTATTATTTTTGTGATTTTATTGAATGAGATACACATCTTTGCTTTTTTGATCGAAACGTTATATTTTTATTAATCATAAGCTAACTATATCATGCTAAATGATGGGAATTACAAAGGGAGGACACTTTTCTTCCCAAAGACGAGTAATACAATTATTCGCATATTTAGCAAGATAATATGCCCAGCTCATTTCCTTCTCTTCAAGTCCAAGAGATTAAATATTCCTCAAAGCCATAAGTAATGCTCCGGAGTTGGTCTGTGAACATACTAACAACAAACAAATTCGATGTCCCACACTTCAAAGCATCAGTTACAGCTTTTGAATCCCCTTCCAGTATAACTTTCATATAACCTGAATCAATGGCCAATTTGGCCGCTGTTGTTGATGCTATGGCCTCAACTAGATCAGGTTTCAATTTACCTTGAAGTCTTTGAGTGAAACCCATAATAAAGGACCCATTCTAGTCTCTAACAACTACACTCACCCCGGAGGCACCTTCCGACTCAAACACAGCCCCATCAAAGTTGATTGTTAGAACACCCATAGGGGGTGCAATCCATTTTCCACGAACTGATGCCAACTGTTCTGATTGTTGTGCACTAAAAGCCCCAGTTTACCAAGCCGAAATTGGGAAAGGAATTTTTTAGCATAACTAGAGATTTGATCAGGGGCCTCGACTCTTCTCCATGTCGAACTCTATTGCCGTTGAACCATAATGACCAAAGCAGAACCACACCCAAACATTGCCGATCAGCGCTTAGCTGGTTAAGAAAATCTAACAACCAATCATTCAAGGCACCCTCTTGATTCAAATTAAGAACAAACCCAGATCTATTCCATGCCACCTTAGCCACTAGGCACTCCTAGGAGATATGATCCCTGGTTCTACATGAATAATATGCGTATATTAAAAAGTTTGATATCTATAGTGGAGATGAATATATTATCTATATGAGTTTTGTGTCCTTCTTTGTTGGAGGGTTATAAATTTACTAAAAAGACTATTATGTAAATTCAACTTCTTTTAGTAATATCATTACTTTTGTTTTGGTTAGTGTATATGAGGTGATTATTTGATTATATCTCAACGCTAGAAGCACTTTGCCATGTATTTTTGTGAGATAATTTTAGGGTATCTTTGATATTTATTTGAGCTTTAGCCTATTCTTTCTTGACATCATTTATAGTGGTCGTGATTGAGCTTTAATGAAAATTTTGGGCCTGTTTGGTTTGCGTTTCAAAAATTAATATCTAAAAACAGTTTTTGAGAAGAGTTTTAAGAAAATGATTTTGATATTTTTTGAGATAAAAAACTTGTTTGGTTAAATGATTTCAAAAACAATTTTACAATACAGAAAATAGTAAAACCTGTTTGGACAGTCTAAATATATATTTGAACAGTAATTTAAACATTAACAAAAAAATATAAAAATTTTATTTTTATATTGACAATTTCATAATATATATATCTATATATATATATATATATATATATATATATAT
>CAUOFW020001724.1:4977584-5012311 GCA_963454935.2 Ilex paraguariensis
ATATATATATATATATATATATATATATATATATATATATATATAAATATAAGTATATATTATAATATATTATATATTAATATTATATTATATTATAATATGTATATATATATAATCTATTATATATTAATATATTATAATAATATTATATTATAATATATAATATAATAGAGAGAAAGAAGTGAAAAAAAAAGGAATGAAGAAATTTACTACTAAGGAGACTCGAAGGACAGATTTCAAAGAATATTCTGAAAACAAGCTAAACTTGTTTTCTGTTTGTTTGACTCAAATTTTATTTTTTTTTCAAAATTTTGAGAACAAAAATACTAAACAAACAGGTAACAGGTTTTTGGTGTTTTTGAAATTTTGAGAACAAAAAATAGTTTTTGGAAAGTTAACCAAACATGGCCTTTGTTTCTTAACCATGTAAATCTCTAATCCAAGCATAAATGTTTTTATCTTACATTGGTTATCCCGAAACCTATCTTGTTTAGAATTTGGAAAGGTAATGATGGATATTAGAAAAAAACAAAATGAATGAGGATGATGAATATTTGAGATTATGGCTGAAATCCAAAACAAAAAGAAAAGAAAAGAAAAGAAACGAAAGAAAGGTTATGGAGAAAAAAAGAAGAAGAAGAAGAAAATTGTGTTGAATTGTGAAAACCATTGGAAATGCCTAAGGCTATGAAAAGAAAGTAGAAAAGGAAAAAATGAAGTATCTTTGAAAAAAGTGGTGGAAAGGGAAAGATAGAAAAATACTCGTCTTGAGTTATTATTTTCAAAGATGGAGATTTGGTTAGAAAAATTATATTTCTGGGATACTCTTTTGAAATCCTTACTATCCTTTGATTTTATAACCCATCCACCCAAGGCCACATTAAAACCGTATAAAAGTCCTATTTGATGTTAAGAATTATAGCAAGTATACGTACCCAATAATAAAATATGAGATATATCAACTGTATTACTTCTATTACTTTAACATTATTTCATGAAATTATGATAAAGTGGTTTCATTTGAATGATGTTCTTTACTTCAAAAATATATGAGTTATATTTTGCTTTTTTTTTGAGTATAAAAATTCTCCTCACATATAACATATGAGTGAAACAATCACTATGATTAGAGGTTTCCTGCTCTGAGAGTGAATCCTTGGTGAAATTGAATCGAAGCTAAAATTAGATAGCTAATATAGATGTGGATTTTATTTGATAAACTTCTTAAATTGCACAACCATTTCATACACATAAGACTTTCTAATGTTAACGTTAATTTGATTTGAGTAATTTTGCATAGCATTTAAATATATAGTTTAGCTTTTTTGTGAATAATTTGAGTAGATGGTGAATTATTTTTAAATTTCATTGTTAATTAAGAGTTAATAATATGTTCTAAATTTGTGGATGAATAAAAGAAAGTTTGAAGGTATATTTTCTAAAAACTTTCATGAGACAATACTCGTTCACTATAGATAACCTAAAGGTTTAACGGCTTGTTGCAAATGATAAATGCAATCGTAATCACCTACGAAAGTGTTTTTGTTATTTAGATTTTATTTTAATTTTTTGTTATTTTTAGTTTGTGAGGGACTTGTAAAGCTTATGTTGGGGGGGGGGTGTGATGAGTAGATAATATTGCGTGATTTTATATCTCAAACTATTCATCTTACCTTTGTTTATTAGTTATATATTTAGTTTAGTGTTATGTTTTTATAGGAAATTATGGTGTTTGCAGGAAAATCGATGTAAAAACGAGGTTTTACCTTCATTTTGGTGCGTTGGAGAATTTTGGAAGTAAGCTGGACGAGTCAGCAATGGAGCCGGAAGCCATAGAGCAATAATTCAAGAAAAGACAGGTTCTACCGGTAGGTAAAACTATGTGCTAGCTACTACTGGTAGAAAGTCTATCTAGAATAAGAAGAATGATTACTGATGTTGCTTATTGATCGAAAATAGGTGCCATTAAAAGGGTTTTTTTTTTTAAAAAAATATATAACTTTTTTGCAACAAAAATTGTTGCGTCAAGAAAGGTTGAAGATAAATAATATTTTGCGACAATTTGCGTTTCCATCACGAAATATATTTATTCACGACGTTTTTTTGATTGCATCACTAATAGATATGGAAAATACAAAAGTAGTGTTCGCGACAATTTTAATTTGCGTTGCAAAAAATAATTGGTTGCGATGTTTTAGTTGCGTCCCTAATATATTTATACTTTAATCAAACCAATCTTATTTGCGAAGATTTATTTACATCATGGAAAATCATTTAAACTATTTAATATTATTTTTTTTAGTGACGTTAGAATATAATTTTAATGATGTGTTTATTATTTTTCTTGACGATTATTTTGCATCGTAGAAAGTATGTTTTCCTCGACGAGGTTGTTACGAAGAAGTCGCGACGTAATAAAATATTCGCAAAAAATAATTCACCACATTTTTTCATGATAAAAAAATCATTGCTAAAATAAATTTTCTTGTTGTGAAAATATACAATATATAGTGATATAAATTTATCATCGTAATTTTATTAATTGGAAAAAATATATATATTAAGGTGTTGACCCAAAAATCATTTCCTAGCTCCGCCCATGAGTGACTTGGGCCTGAAGGTGGGGGTTGGACCCCAAGGTGGTGGTTCGACACGGTGGTTTGATGCTAGGGGTGGGTGGTGGTCGTGGAATTATCTGGAAACTTTTGTACAAAATGTTCTGAATATTTTTTATGAGAAGAATATTTATTATTTTGAAGTTCATACGTGTGCATGGTACATAGCAATGCATATGAACATAATTTAATGTAATCATTAAAATAATTGTGAGTTTTAATATTAGATGAAAATTATTTTTCATTCCACCGATTGTAGAATATTAGATGTAATGATTAGATTATGTTTTCAGATTAAGTTTCAAAATTTTGTTCGAATAACATTTTTCCATGATAAAATAGAGAGTAATACTAGACTAATAAAAAACAAAGTTCCAAATTAAGAGTTTAAATAATGTGGCACTAATGTAGCGGTACTAATCAAATTTTTTAAAAACAACACTAAACTAACCAAAAATTAAATCAAATTAAGAAATCAAATAACGTGGCGGTGTTAACTAAGCAATACTTCGATTTGGTGTTTCATACTCCCACCAAAATCTTGAAGTTTTTTTGTAAATATCGATAAAAGGAGGTTTTGAAGTTTGTTTAAATTTTGATTTGACTTTCAATTAGAGTTTTTATATTATTTTTAAAATGGGTTAATTTAAAATTACGCCCCAAAAAATCGTTCAAATCTCAATTTGTACCCTCAAAATTAAAAATCTTAATTTACACCGTCAAAGATAAAATTCTTTATTAATGTGCACCTCAAACTAACAATCTAAATAGATAAATTATATCTAGGCCTTCTCATACTTGTCACTTAGTTACCTAGACCCTCGTATTTGAAATATTACTTATTCTTTACATTCGTATTTAGAAATTATTAGGAACTTCATGATAAATCAGTTAACAAGTTCTAATCATTGTATGCACATAGACTAGATTATGCTATTAATCTTATCATCGGCTATAAAAATAATAGCTCATTATCCCACTGTTAAATTAGTGATAGTGATTTGAGAATCAACAAATATTGTCAATATTTTTTATTTAAGTAGCATTACTCAACTTGTACAAAATGTTCAAAAAATTTTCAAAAACTCCATAAATCTAATATTTCTCATCTCATCATTTTTTTTTTCATTGAAAAGTTTAGCCCTTCATTTCTATGATAAAAAATAATTGTATATATAATTTTTTAAAATCAATTTATGATACATCAATAAACTTTTTACTCTATATTAAGATTTTATGCGAAATAAATTATAGTGTATTTTTAAATAAAAATTAAATTATTTAGATTTTGAATATGCTTTATAATATATATTATAGAGTAATGTATTAAATATTATTCCAACTGACCTAATTAATTTCTAATTACAATAAGGTTCTAATATAATTAGTATATTGATAATTATTTTTATTTTGTTTAATGAATTATAAGTAAAATCCTAATCAAATAAATTTTAAAAAATTTAATTTCTCAAACATTACTAAAAAAAATCACACTCAATCACAAAATTAAAAAAAAAAAAAAAGAGCTTTAACAATTTTTTTAATTCTTTATTATTGTTAGAACAATTAATTTTGAAAACATACAAAGTTTTTATAATCCTATAATTTACAATATAAGTAATTAAAATTAAGTTTGATAAATTTGAGATGATATTTAATTCAGATATATATACATAATATATTTTATTGTTTTTTGTGTACGTGCATTGCTAGTCAACTATCAAATGCAAATCATTACAAAAAAATACAAGCCAAAAATGATATAGAATTAAAAAAGACCTTTAATTATGTCTTCCATACACATTGCATCGGAGAGAATAAAAAATAAACCCCTAATCCCCTACATCCTTTTTCTTAAAACAAACACACCCTTCTGTGTGTTACACCTTCATTTTGTTCCTTCAAGGAAAAAGGGTAGCCTATGAACTCAGCCAATTGCATAAAGTATTGGGTCATTCTTTATGGAAAAATGTTAGATAAGTTTAACAATTAGATTTGATAATCTCAACCATTAAATAGATAATGAATCTTAATAAATGCTGAGACTCACAGTAAAATTAATGACTGTAATTATCAAATCTAATTTTTAAGTACACGTAACATTGCTTTTGTTCATGTCCACAAATTTTACGAACATCACTCCATCCGGCCACTCTATGCTTGCTTTCCAATACCCAAGAACATGATCCCAAAATGGTCCATATGATGGTTTCCCAAAATGGTCCTTCAACTTCTGCTCTATAATTCCATTTATCTGTTCCACTCGGTCGTTAGCATGTTCTTCCGGTCCCCAATCTTACCTAGCCTGAAAAATATTTTGTTCTCTATAACGGAGGCTGAGCTCGCCCTGATTGATCCATTCTTATTCACTTCCAAATTGCTCAAGTTTTCAAAACTACAGAGCTCTATTACTTTGTGTATCACATCTTCATTCTCTTCCTCTGAGGAAAAAGGGTAACCTATGAACTCAGCCAATCTCTTTGCGTGAAGTATTGGGTCATTCTTTATGTCCACATATTTTACGAACAACACTCTATCCGGCCGTTCTAACCTTGCTTTCCAATACCCAAGAACGTGATCCCAAAATGGTCCAAATGGCAAAACTCCCCTGCAAAACTGCTCAAATGCGTCTTCTAGAACTAGGGGTGGTAGTTCCTTGGTTCTCAACTTCCTGACAAAATGCCACAAAAAAAACAAACCTGTCTTTTGGGTCTCGATACACATAAACAATGCGAGAACCGGAGACTAATATTGATTCCGGAAGAACAGTGCAAGGCATGTGAGAGAAAAAGAGCGAAAGGTTGGGCCTCTGATTTGGGTTCTCACTCGCGTGCTCCAAAAACGGCGCATGGCTGTGGGGGTTAGCAGTGAGCAAAGGGTAGTCATGATAATCATAAAGGTTTCGATTCATTATGGTAAAGAGAAGGGCCTTAAACCAAGTAGTACCGGGTTTTGGTATGGTGGCCAAGAAAACATCGGTGGTCGGGCCTCGAAACTTTGTTGGAGAGTTATGACTCCTTGAAGCGATGATAGCGGAAGCCAAAAGCCTTGGTAGTGATAGAGATGTTCACTTGTCCATCCATTGTCTTTGGGAAGGATAGAGACCACTTCTAAGAACTTTTTGTGGGTTTCTTGGTGCTCTTCTTCTTGCTTCTCATCTTTGAGGGTACAAGAGTTTTTGGTAGCCAAAAAATCTGCCATGAAAAGAGACTTCTACACGCCTGGAAGAGAGATAATATGCATGCAGCAGACTGGAAGAAAACCCATATAATTGGTATTACTATATAAAGGATGTGAGGTCACCAAACAGTCCTAAACCCACCAAACCTTTTTAAATAAAAGAACAATGTTATTGCTAATTTATTGATCTAAATTAAAATTTAATGTTGATTCAATAATTTTAATGAAATTATATCATTAAATTAAAAAATTAGGTCAAATTTTTATATCTAAATAACATTATTCTAAATTTAATCTATTTGCTTGTACACCCAATTTACAAAACCAGCTTCCCAAAAATGTCCTCCAAGATGCAATATATTTCCATGAGTATATATCTATACATCTTGTAATGAAATATGATATTTTAATCTAACATCCCCTTCATAAATAACTTGGCTATATTGCATGAATTTTTTTGTTTGGGTAAATAAACAGGATGTATTGAAGAAAAGCAATGTACAGAACAACATTCAACCCCTATGGGAAAAAGACCAAAATAAAGAAACATGGAGAAGACAACAACAGCTTGCAGTCAATCCATCAAAAGCAAGCAGAGGAAGTCTAGGGGGGGGGGGGGGGGGTGCTGCATTTTGCACTCCCCACAGACTACACAACCTATAAACAGCAAACATAAATTATATTCATTGGTGAAAATTAGTTATCTAGGTAGTACTTGAATTTTTATATTCATTGGTGAAAATTAAACACTAACAGCAAGACAAAGTTTCCTAATGGAATTCTACAGATTCTTGCCTTTCCATTGGGTGGACATAGCCTCAATGAGACTCTGCCAAGAAGAAAATCGCCATGGCCAAGCACACTTACTGATGACATTCCTCCAAACACTCTCTGAGTAAGAACATTCAAAGAAAAAATGGGAGTGTGATTCTTGATCAGCTCTACAAAGCACACATGTAGTTCCACTATTGGGTGAAAAACTATGGATTTTGTCCTATGTGGCCAGTCTACACCTAATAACAAGCCAAATGATAAAGCTGGATCTAGGAATGCATAGATTGAACCAAATAAGATGGTACCATAGCACCTCTGGTTTGTTGGTCCTGATTAGATTCCAAGCTGACATAGAGAATTTTCCATTTACATGGGGAAGCCATTTTAACTCATCCTTTATTTCCATTATTGGGGAGTAATTGGGCATAGTAGAGTTTCTAGGATTGACTGAAGGCCACCTCCACTGGTTACCTTGGATAATGGAGGCAACCTTAGCATTCTTAGGGATCTCAGAATCATAAATCACTCTAGGACCCCATTTAAGAAGGAGAGGACCGTTCGGATGCCAAAAATCATGTCAGAGAGATGTACTCCTACCATTTCCAATAACATAAAGAATGAAAGGTCTTGTTAATTCCCCGACTTGCAGCAGCTTCCTCCAGGTCCATGAACAGACTTGTGATGGTTTGACTTCCCAAATGATCCTGCCTCTAAGATGGTGTTCCTTGATCCAGCTGGTCCAAGTGTTATTGTCGTTATAAATTAAGTGCCAGAGATGATTGAGCATGAGGGCTTTATTCCATGCCCTTAAATCTTTCAATCATAAGCCCCTTTCCTTTATGGGTACACATACATCGCTCCAAGCAACTTTGGCCACCTTTGTTTTCATATCAGTTCCATACCATAAAAAAGATCTTAGCTTCTAATCAATAGCATGTAGAACCTTCTTAGGAAGCATAAGATGACTAGCCCAATATACCTGAATGCTACATAACACAGATTTAATGAGCTGGAGTCTCCCAGCATAAGACAGAGCTCTACTAGCCCACGAATTAATCCTTGAATCCACTTTCTCAAGAAACAAAGAGCAGCTATGCAGCTTAAGCTTAATGGTAATAATAGGGATCCCAAGATAATTCAAAGGCAGACAACCAATGGAAAAATCGAAACACCCAGCCATCAACTGTTGTTGCTCATCAAGAACACTTGAAAAAGAAGATGTGGCTTTTGGAAGGATTGTCCTTTAAACCAGATAACATTTGGAATTTATCAAGCGCCTTTTTAAGAACTTCGACAGATTTGGGGTCCCCATGACATAACATGATTAAGTCATCAACAAGGCAAAGTTGGAAAATTTTTTGTCATTTGCATCTCCAATGATTTTTAAACTGAGGCTCATCTTGAATGCCTTGCTCAAGAATTTTTGACAGCACTTCCATCACAATGACAAATAAATAAGGAGACATTGGGTCTCCTTGTCTAAGATCTCTACCGCTTGGGAAGTACCCTGCCAATTCACCATTAATATTGATAGAAAACTTAGGAGTAGTAATGCATTCTCTAATCCATTTGACCACAATACTGGGAAGATTAAGAGCAGCTAGCACATAAAGCATGAAATCCCAATCAAACCATGTCAAAAACCTTCATTAAATCAACATTTATAGCACATTTGGGGGCCCCATCATTCTTATGATAGTTCCTAAGCAATTCCTGGGCCAGGAGAATATTGTCCCCAATTCTCCTTGTGACGACCCATATAAAAATAATAATAATAATAATCACTAACACGCTAATCATGTCGTCAATTGTGATTCTATATAACTACAGGTTATTTTTAAAAATTTTAAATAAATAAATAGACTTCAATTGTGATTTATTTATGTGAAAACGAGTCAAATAAGTATAACATAGGTCATATTTCGTATTAAAAATAAAATGTGATATAATATATGAGTAATACATTACATATAGAATATATGTGAGTATATATATATAGATAACAATAGACATGTGGTCTATTAAAAAAAAAGAGAGAAGCAACCATGAGAGAATGGACATTTGTCCAATGACTTCCTTGGAGGCCAAGCATTTGCACCCTAGGGCTGCCAATAAGCAAAACGCAGAGCAAGGAAGAGAGAGAGAGAGAGAGAGAGAGAGAGAGAGAGAAAGAGAGACAAAGATGGAGAGAGAGAAATTAATGAGATTTTGGGATCAAAAAATTAAACAGTGAATTTTACTTTCGATCATTATCAAATTGAAGTGTCTTATTTGGGGTACTTTGAATTTCTTATCTATTGAAGTTATTAATGATTTTGAGGTACATGGTAGTGTACAATATGTTCCTGTCTTTTAAATCTCTTTACAAAGAGTGTCATTTCATTATCTAAAATTTGTATTACTATTGATTATTCTGATTGATACGAAATTTTGTCAATATTATCGGTTGGCCTGTACAATGGGCTAAATACTTTGGGAGTGATTGGTACATGTACGAAGTGTATTTGGAGGCATAATTGATGAAATGTGATTATGGCCCTACGGGGTGCGATTGTGAATACAGCCCTGAGGGGTGTAATTTTTTGATATGAGTATGAATTTTAAATGTCCAAGTGTCACTTGTCATGTCACCAAGAGGACTAGAATATGAGGCTATTTTTTTTTATAGAAATTGAGCTATGTGACTTATCGAATTAGATTCTTGATTCTTTTATCTATGATTGTCTATCGATTGAATTATTTGATATTTGATCATTCATATTCTTTTCTTATTGAGCATATTGTTTCCTGTCATATTCTATACTTCTCTGCCTTTAATATTTTTTAGGATTATCTCGGAGGGAAGGATCAGAGTTTATATTTGAGGAATCAAAGATGGACGAATTTTCATATAATTTATAATTTTTATTGGTATTTGGAGATCAAAATTGTGATTATAAATTTATTGACTCTGTGTTCGGAGATTTATTTGTGGTTTATTATCGATCGATTGATTTAATCAAGTAACGGGTCCGAGAAATCAAGGCGTTATACTCCTACCCTTTATAAAGGCAGTTTGAGATGGGTTGATCACATGATGAAGAAGAATTTTAAGCCTATTTTAGATAATTTTGGAGATTACCTTATAGAGGGTATTATAACATGAGATAGGTCTAAAATCAGGCATGCTTGTGGGTTTGGGGACTTTAGGAACAAGAGCAATAATAGTAGCATTCAATTCCTTGAGAAGCTGACCTGTGGCAAAAAATTCTTTAATAGCAACAACAATGTCTTCGCCAATGATTGACCATGTTTTTTGGAAGAATAACCCATTGAATCTATCAGGACCTAGAGCTTTATTGGAATTGAGAGAGAAGCAAACTGCTTTAATTTCAACCCCAGTAACTTCATTGCTAAGGATCTGAACTTGCTCTCTTGAAATGGTGCTTTGCAAAATATTTCGTATAGCAGTAGCTCTGCAAGGATCCTAAGAGCTTCTCCTACCCATTAAGTTTTGGAAAAAATTCACTGCTTTATATTTAATTTCCTTATCTCCGTTAGCAAAAGACTCATCCTGTCTTTGTATTGTGATAATCTTGGAATTGTTCTTTCTAATTGAGATGGATTTGAAGAAGAAGGAGAAATTTTTGTCACCTGCATCAGCAAGTCTTCCTCAATCTTTAGGGCCTTAAAGCATTTTCCCACCAAATTTTTTCAAGAATCCTGAGTGATTTGTCAAATGGGTTGATAACCAGATTTGACAAGCCAAAAGTTGCTCCTTTGCCTCAATAGCCTTGATAGTAACATCACCAAATTTTTCCTTGTCGATTTTTTTAAACTCAACTTTCAAGAGCTTTAGCTTTCGGTTGACTTGGAATTGAATAGTTCCCCTAACTTGAGCTTGCCAAACATTACTAACAATGGAAAGAAAATCCTCCCTCTCTGCAATGAAATTGAAGAACTTAAAAGGGCATATTTTAGCTTTGATATCATTCCCTGATTTAACCACAATGGGGTTGTGATTAGAAATACTAGCAGGAAGAAACTCAGTTGCTGCCATTGGGAATTTAAGAATCCAAGCATTATTGACCATAGCTCTGTCCAGTTTCCTGACAATACAACTTGAATCCCTATTATTACACAAAGTAAATTGAACACCAGAGTATCTCAAGTCAGTGATTTCAGCTGCATGTATGACATTTTCAAAATCATCCATGGCCAAGCTTCTCCTAGCAGAACCACCATTAAAGTCCCCAAGGATTATCCAGGGATCATTGATAGTAGTTCTTGATACACCCTCCATGTCCCTCCAAAGTCTTCTCCTCTCAATATCATCATTAGAACCATAAACCATAGTAAGTGCAAATGATGTCATGCTTGCATGATACGTGACCTTGCAATGAATAGCTTGGTCCATTTCAGCTAATTTTTGTACACTGATCCTTTGAGGATTCCACTCAATCCATACCCTACCCAGTGTGTGACTGTTGTAATTATCACACCAGCACCAATCTCTGATGATCGTTCTCCTGGCAACATCTTTATTAACAACCTTAACCTTGGTTTCAACTATACCAACCAAGTCAAGCTGCTGTTCAAAAATTAATTTTCTAATCTCCATTTGTTTAGGGATGGAGTTAAGACCCCTAAAATTCCAGCAAGATAGATTGATCATTTGGGTTTGGGTAAACCTTGACCCTAGGCTTTAGGAACCCCAACTTTCTCTTGGTTAGGAGATTTTTGCTTTTGTTTCTTCTTTCTAGTTGTACCAATTGAAATTCCATAAATGTTCTTCACTTTGCTGCTTAGGAGGCTTTTCATCGGGGAAACTAATTTCTCCATGTCGTTCACTTGCTTCTCAGAAAGATCCACCACAAGGCTAGCAAACTTATTACAAGTCGCAATGTTAACAGGAGCCTTAAGAGTAGGGGAGGTCTGGATTACTACATTCCCAGTAGGAGAAAGAATCTCCTCTTAAGACTATTGAGATAACTTAGGGGGACACTTGAGCTTGTACTACATTTATTTAGAGTCTCTTGATTCTACTCTTGACTTTGTTCTGCTATAACTGGATCAGTAACCATACATTTGCCCTTTTCTAAGGGTGTCTTCTGTTTCCATACTTTCTTAGCTGTACCCATAGGACAATTAGAGTTACTATGTCCAAACACCTTGCGTTCTGTGCATATCCTAGGTTTCCACTAATATTCAATAGTAATCTCAATGACCTCTTCATCCGCATTATCATCAATGCCCTTCATACTAAAGTCAAAAGATTCAATGGCCTCCTTGTCTACTTCCAGTTCAACACATAATCTGGCATAAGTGATCCTTTGCTTTGACGTAGTGAGGGAATCAGCATAAAGGGGCTTACCAACTGCACTAGCAATGTGACTTAAACCCTCCTCATTCTAGTATTCCAGTGGAATGTTGTAGAGCTTGATCCACACTGGAATCCTGGAGTGTGTATCTTTGGCAAGACGAAGTTTGGGGTGCCACTTTTTTGAGTAAAATTGGTTTCCCAGAAAACATCCATAGACCTTCTTCAAGCACCTTGGAGCTAGCTGCTTCATCATTGAATTTGAAAAAGAAGAACCCAGTGTTACTGGCCAAGACTTCATTGAGTCGTAGTCTATTCCATAGCCTAAAGGCAAGCTGTTTGACCACCGGGAAGGGAAATTTCCTACCAATGAAGTACCCCACAAGGCATGCTTCCCACTCCTTACAGCCTTTTGCTGCTATATCCCTCGGGGGTGAGACCACAATCCTTTGAGCATCCCTAATGGGTTCAAAAAATTTAAGGGACATGGCTTTTTGATTAGCTGATCCACCAAAATTTGAGTCCAGACCCACTCCATTCTTGACAACTTGGCTCCAGGAGGTAGCTTGTTTCAATCTACCCTCACCTCGGGGTAATTGTTCAAGTGGTACTATGGTGACCAAAGATTCTTGCCTCACCTCATTTGGCAAAGCATGGGTCACACCTTCCTTTCTCCTAATAGAGGATTCAAAAATGAGAATAGAAGTAGTGTAAGGATATGGGTTTACCTGTGGGTTAGCCTCTATTGCCAAAGAGCTGGTAATCTCGACTGCCTTTTCGCTTGAGTCTCCCTTGTGCATGTCTGGACCATTCTAAGGATTCCCATTAGAGATTGCACAAATCTATTGTGTGAATATTCTAGCTCCATTTGGAATGGTTGCGCAAGTACCTCTTGGTCCTTCGGTGGGCAGGGGATTGATACGTTATCCGTATTTGAGAGATTTGGGTTTTCAAAGAGGATAGACATATTTATGGCTAGAGTTTTGGTGGATAAAAAATAGAGAAACATTAATGGTGTAAGGTGGAAGGTATTGATGGTGGGGAATCTACAGATGTAGTATTGAATGAGAAAGGGGAAGAAACAGGGGTGGGTGGGTAGACCTAGGAGCAGTGAACCAAGGGCAGTAAAATTGGGGATCTAGGAGATAGATGGTCAGATGAGAGAAGTTGTGGGTAAAAGGAGAAGGAGAAGGAGGATTGAAAGATGTTTTGGTGGGGATGATGTAGAGTTCAAGGAGGATGGGGAAGGAAAATCGTCATTCTTTCTCTCCTTTTTTGGTAGAAATTTCAATGTGTATTGTGCCGGAAAAGTTTGCATGAAAGTTGTATTTAACGTCTCCATCATGAATAGGACATTACAACAATATCCTCTAAAATATTTTTTTTTTTGTTTTTTTTAACTTACCTCTTAAATAACTGGAGTAGATGTAGACCCTTCATTTTTTTTCTTGGTTTTCACTTATATCATGGGATTTTATTTAGTGGGTCCTTCAACTTGTTATCACTGATGATAAATTTTTAGGAAAATTTCAGGTCACTTTTATCAAACCAACATTTTCGGTTCAATTTCATCATTTAACTTGATATGGAGTGAACAAAAGTGATGACAAAAAGCTAATAACAGGAGATATTAACATGTTTGATTAGGGAAGTGTGGAAGACAAAAGCAAACAGAATGCCAGGGAAAAGGGGGCATAGACAAAGCTATGGGAAGATACACCACAACTGATTGATGCTGCAAGTTCAAAAATTGGTGGTTTTTTTTTTTTAAAAACAGTTTTATTGATAAACAATGGAAGTGGTCTTGTGGGAAATAAAAACGTTATGAGCTTTGATCCCCAAAGAGAACTGATACGGCTCGGTGAAATCGTAAAGTGTGACATTTTTTATTTTGATGTCATTCCACATTTTGATGTCACCAAATCGTCCACTGTTGTATGCAATATGGTCGAAACTCTCATCTTGTTTAACTTCTTTTGTATATATTGTCCAATACCGTCCTATAACTCTACAACCGTTGGTCCGTTAAATTTGAATTAGATGTTGAAACTAATTGAATTGTGTTTGTTTATTCCAAATGTGTCTTTTTATTTAGTTATTGTTCAGATTAAAAGCGTGTCAATTCAATCCGAACAGGCTCAACGAATAGTGGTATCCCGTGCTTTTTCAGGCATTCTGAACAGACAATAATGGTTTATAAATACACTGCCTTCCAACTCATTTCAATTACGAAAAATAGACAAAAACTTTGTGCATATTGTTGCATCCTCTCTCTTTCTGCATTGTATTTATTTACGGTTCAAGTATAAAACACAAAATTGTATTCATTGGAGTCTTGAAGATTTAAGTGTTACATCTTCAAGAACAAAATACATTCTAGCTTGAGAGACAGTTACTTATCAACATTCAGCACCGAGAAAGAGAGCAAATCTATCTTCAGGGAACTGTGAGTACACAGGATTCGAATTATTTTTGGATTATTATTATTCTTCTTGTTCTATGTCATTGTAAGTCAATTATATTTTGTTAAACATTCTATTTTATTTAATAGTTTGTATATAACAGTATACTTAGTGATTATAGAGTTATTACAATATTCTTATTGTATATATTTTGGATAACATTGTTACCATTCAACTTCCCTACTAGGGGTGTCCATGGGCCGGAATGCCCATAGGTCCTGTTAGGCCCGATAGCTGGGTGCTCGATTCCGAGCTCAATATCTTTTAAGAGAGAGATTGACCCTACTCCCAAACCAAGTACCTAGCTCGAAACCCGGCCCAATAACCCGCTTGCAAAAAAACCCAGTAAAACCCAACCCAAGAACCCGCCGCCCACCCAGCCCTATCAAATCATGGAAATAAGTCCTCTAATGCCAAAATTCAAAATTTTAGAAATTTATATATTATAAATAATGTATTATTTTATTTTTTATATATTAAATATATAAACTTTAAAAGGTAGAGTTATAAGATATGTAGGTAGATGTCAACCTAGTTGAGATGTGCTCATTCTATTGTGATGCATTTCCTCCCCTATTTATAAATAAAATTATTTATTATTTACTTTTTGTCTATTTTGACTCTATTTTTAATTCAAAAATATTAAGTTACAAAAGTATTAATTATTTCTAAATGAAATTGTATATAAAAAAGTTGGTCCAGTAGGCCAGCCTACAGACCCTCCCAACAGGCCCGCCCAATAGGCCTTCCCAGTGAGTGGCAGGTTGGGCTGCGGGTAGCCTACCCCTATCCGAAGCTCGGCCCAACCCGTCTCGCTCGATAACTGACTCGGATAAAAACTTAGGTCTACCCTACCCAAGTCCAACCCAAAAAAAAAATTCTATGAATATTATAATTCATCTTGCAATGAAATATGTATATCTTTTTCTGATTTCAACTTCATAATGACAGGGGTATATTGCATCCACCATTACGAATAGGTACTATTTAATTAATTATGTCTAAAAAATATTATTGGTAACATAACAGCGTCCTAAGTAACTGGAATATATACTCCACTGGATGATAATTTTTTTAACTGTACAAAACCTATTAAAATTAAATTTCTTGAGTGCTATTTACAGTAAAATCGAATAATTAATTCAAATTTACCAGAATTCATGCAGAAAAACTCGGATCAATCTTCAACAATCAACATTTTCTACTGAATTTCACCATACAAAAACTTGATATGGAGTGAACAAAAGGGATGACAAAACATGCTACAAGGATTATAGCATGTAACCCTTATGCTCGGGTTATGATGGAAAAATTGAATGATGAAAAGTTAGAAGAATGGAAAGTTAGAGGGATAAATAAAACATCATGTTTGATAAATAAGAAAAATAGGAAGGATGAAAAAGTGGATAGATTAACTTTCCTTCCAACTCACCAAAATCAATCCCTCTAAAATCGGAAAGAAAATGGATAGAAAGTTAATTATTTGTGTTGAGATGTATCTTATTTGTTTATATATCTTTTAATATATACATATATTATGTATACATTAATTTCTTATAAAAATAAAATGATTAAATATGTATTTATATATATATTTTAAAATTAAATTTTTAAAAAAAATATTAGTATAAATTTTTTTATTCAAAGTTTATGTGGATCAATACGAATACAAACACGACACGAAAATAAACAGGTCAGCTCACAATTCGACGCGACACAATTAACTAAATGAGTTGAGTTAGATTTAACTAATGTTCGACACAAACCCGTAATGAATCAACACGAATCTGACATGACATGACACGACTCGAATGTTATCCTTAATTTTAGCCCGCACAAAAACAAAAAAAAATAGTCTTTTTTTTTTTTCCATCCATCCAATCAAACACAAAGGAAGGAAAGTGTATTATTCATATTTTCCTTCCATGAAGGATAGAAAGTGTATCTCTCGTACTTTTCATCCTTCCTACCAAACGGAGCATTAGTCTAACTTCTGGTAATCAAAAGTCCAAGGTTCAATACTTCATATATCTTTTAAGGACCAGTCACTCTTGTTCCTTATCGAACATGTTCTAAACCCGCTCAGGCTATGGAGATTAGTATCTGAGCATGAGAAAATAGTCGGCGCAAACATGAGCATGTTATAGTTAAAAAAAATACTATTAGTGTGTGTGCGCGCACGCCCGTGTTTGTGAATCATTTCCACCAACACTTAATGTTGGAAACTTTGTCTCCATTAGGCTGACCCAATGGAGCTATCTGTCATGGAAAACCCAAGTCATAGCACTTGTTGAGAGTCAACACCTTCATGACTTTCTCACTGGTGACGTAGCCATGCCACCACCATTTAATTCTTGATTCAAACAGCACCGCTACTGAAGGATCAAAGGACGTTCCTAATCCAGACTTCACAGATTGGAAATGCTCCTATCGCTTTCTCCAAGGTTGGATAACTGGCACCCTCTCAGAGGATGTGTTAGGAATTGTCTTTGGACTCAACACCTCTACTGAAGTTTGGCGTTCTCTTGAAGATGCCTTTGCTCGAGATACTCAAGAGCATGAGTTTCATCTCACACAAGAATTATCTACAGTTCAAAAAGGTATAGATTCTCTCAATGACTATTTGAGAAAATTTAAGGCAATTTGTGATAACGTTGCTGCCATAGGAAAACCATTTCCTAACAAGAACAAAGTATTTTGGCTATTGCGTGGGTTGGGATCATGTTATGAAACCTTTGTTACCACAATGTTGAAGCCTCCAGTGTGTTGGGAATTGAAAGCAAAATAGATCACCAAAGGAACACAAAATAAAATAAATAGGGGACAAAAATCTACTATACTACCACACTAATTTTACTCAAGAAACACTGTTATATTTCATCAAGAATGATCACAATATCAAGCAATACAAAGGGAAAGACCAATCTGATTTTTCAGCAAGAAAAACCACACAGTAAACTATAAAAGAACTTACAAAAAGTGTTTCTGCTCAGTAGCCACACCTGCTGGCTTTTCTTCCAAGCAAAACTCAATTTTTACTCTTTCTTTGATTTTCCCTCTGTTTTTCTGCATAGACACACTGTTTTGGCAGCAACAGTCCAACCCTTTATATGCCTCTGTTTCCATCTCAAAACCTTTGAATCTACCCCCTCCATGGCCAGCAGCCTCCAAGCATTAAACCAAATTTTGTCGGTTCAGCTTTCCACGTAGCAATGCTTGAACAGACCTCTTAGACTTCTTCAAATATTTTGGACACTTTTACAGCCGCTTCAAATACACAAAAGACATGGTTAAATATTATCTAATACCTTGACTTTTCAATATTACATTATAAACCCAAAATAAAATACAAAAACTACCCTTTAAAAAATTGGGTTTATAAAACTACCATCCTCCCTTAAACCCAATTCCTTGGGTTCTCATGCCTAGCATTATTTTCAATCTTTCAAACACATCATGTTTTAATGGCTACGTAAAAATGTCAGCAACTTGATCTTGAGTCTTGCAATGCACCAACTTCACTTCTCCATTCTTCATATGCTCTTTAATAAAACAGTAGCGTGTATCAATGTATTTACTCCCCCCATGGAACACCGGGTTCTTTGCCAACACCATCGCCGATCTATTATCAACAAGGATCTCCATGAAAATTTCTTAAAAAAATCCCAAATAATTCAACAAGTTCCTCAACCAGACAGCATGACACACCGTTGAATTTGCAGCCATATACTCTGCTTCACACGTAGACAAAGTAACAATTGCTTGCTTCTTGGATGACCAAGTAAAAGTCGTATCTCCCATGAAAAAACAATAACCCGAAGTACTTTTCCTTTCATCGAAGTCTCTTCCTCAATCACTATCTGAATATCCAAAAAGTCTAAAATCATTAGTGCAAGAATAAAATAAGTCATCATTGAGTGTACTTCTAATATAACGTAAAATCGTCTTTGCCGCACTAAAGTGAGTTTGATCCGATGTTTCCATGTATCTACTAATTAAGCCAACTCCATAAAGAATGTTTGGCTTTGTGCAGGTAAGGTACCGAAGACTTCCAACTAAACTTTTAAAGTAAGTTGGATCAACATTTCCACCATTAATGCACTTCCTCAATTCCAATCCAATTTCTATGGGTGTGTTTACAGAGTTGCAAGAATCCATCTTGAACTTCTAGAGTATTTCCTTTGTATAACTACTTTGAGAAATAGAAATTTCATCTTTACTTTGCTTAACCTCAATGCCAAGGAACTGAGAAATTAAGCCAATATCAGTCATTTCAAACACCTTAACCATGCTTCTCTTGAATCCATCAAACATCATTGGATCATTGTTGGTGAAGATCAAGTCATCAACATAGAGGCAAACAAGTAGCACATTTCCATTGTCATCCATCTTCATATATAATGCATGCTCATAAGGACACTTTTGAAAATCATTGTCATGAAAATATTTGTCAATTCTGGCATTCCGTGCGCGCGGTGCTTACTTTAATTCATATAGAGCTTTTCTAAACTTGTACACTTTATCTTCATGTCCCTTTTCCACACACCCCAAAGGTTGTTCAACATAAATCTCCTCCTTAAGAAATTCATTCAAAAATGCCAATTTCACATCAAGTTGGTAAATCTTCCACTTCTTTTGTGCCGCCAAAGAAATCATCAACCTAATCATTTCCAAACGAGCAACGGGAGCAAATACTTCGTCATAATCAATTTCGGCCCTTTGCTTGTAGCCTTTAGCAACTAACCTTGCATTGTATCTTTGGACTTCACCATTTGCATCCTTCTTGGTTTTATATACCCACTTCACACCAATTGTTTTTTGACTTTAGGGAAGATTAACTAGTGCCCATGTATTATTCTTTTCAATTGCCTTCATTTCTTCATCTATTTCTATTCTTGAACCGCTTCTTCAAAACATAAAGGATCACAATCTATGAACAAACAAAGCAAATTCAAGTTACCTTCAAAATTTTTCGAAGATTTATAAATCTCTTACAAACTTCTCATTTTTCTTGGTCTTTCATTTGAACTAGATTCCGATGATGATGATGATTCACCTATAGAAGATGAGGGGGATCCATATGGAGGTGTTTGTGGCTCTCTTTGGAATTCCCTTGGTTCTTCTGACTCTTCTTCTTCAAGCATAAGTTCCACTTCGATGGCTGAAATTTTTTCTATCTAATCCCACATGTCTTCCTCTTCAAAGATTACATCTCTAGTCATGATCACTTTCTTGGTTGTGGGGTTGTATAACTTGTACCCCATTGTTCTATCACCATACCTAAGAAAAATGCATTTTTCGTCTTAATCATCAAGCTTTGTCCTCCTTGTTTTGGGAATCTTCGCATAAGCAATGCATCCAAAAACTCTAAGATGGGCTACACTAGGCTTAAATGAATACCAAGCTTCCTCCGGGCTCTTGAAATGAACCCTTTTGGTTGGACATCGATTCAACAAGTACACTACACATGCTACGGCTTCGACCCAAAATTCTCTAAGCAATCTCTTTCCTTTCAACATATGTCTATCCATATCAAGAATAGTCTTATTTTTTTCTTTCCATAACTCCATTCAATTGAGGTGTGTAGCTTGGCGTGAATTGATGCACAATTCCATGCTCCTTGCAATAGTCTTCAAATAAATCGAAACTATATTCACCACCTTGATCGGATCTCAACCTCTTGGTAAAATAGCCACTTTGCTTCTCAATAAGATTCTTAAACTCCTTAAAAACTTCAAACACTTCGGACTTCATTCTTAAAAAATACACTAAAGTCTTTCGGCTATAGTCATCAATAAAAGTAAGGAAGTAGTGATTCTTATCATTTGACATAGGCTTCAAAGGACCACAAACATCAGTGTGCACAAGCTCCAAGAGTCGTGATGCTCTCCACTTGACTTCTCTTGAGAAGCTGAATTTGTAATGCTTGCCAAGAATACACCATTCACATAACTCACTCGGATGATCAATATAGGGTAGACCCTTCACCATTTTCTTGCTAGATAAAAGCTTCAAGCCACCAAAATTAAGATGCCCAAGTCCCAAGTACCACAACCAAGGATCATCTTTAATAATGACATTCAAACATCTCATAACATCATGTTAAATATTCAAAGGAAACATTCTATTCTTGGATATTTTCACATTAGCAATCAAATTACCACAAGCATCTTTAATTGTAAGATAAAGATTCTTCATACTAATATCATAACCCTTTTTTAAAAGTTGCCTCAATCTCAAAATACTATTCTTTATATCTGGCACATAATAGACATCGGAAATAAAATCATGATTGCCATTCTTGAGCTTAATAAAAATTTTACTTTCGTCTTTCACCGGAATATTGGAGGATTTGCCAAAAGTAACTTTGTCTTGTGCCACTTCATCAAGTTCTACAAACATATGCTTCTTGACACACATATGGTTGCTTGCCTCGGAATCAAGAAATCACACACTGCCATTATCTTCCTCAGATCCATCGTAGGCCAGCAACAAAGTAGAACCCGCTTCATTACTTGCTTTCTTGGCATAATTCACATGTTCTTCAACACCTTTATTTGCACTTGCCCAAAACTCATTGCTTTAATGCCCAAACTTGTGACAATATAAGCATTCAACATTCCTCTTGTCAAAATCTTGATTGTTGTAATTGTTTTTTACTCTTCCTCGTCCTCTAACCCTTGAACCATAAGAATTTTGATTTCTTGTATCATTAGTGAATTGGCCTCTTCCTCCTCCACCTCTATTAGGATAGCCTCTTTCACAACCTTCGTAGCCCTTCCTTGATTGTTATAACCTCTAACTCGTGTTTTATTACCTCTTCCTTTTTGAGATATACTACCTTGAAATTCTCTTTTTTCATTTTTCAAAGAAAACTTGGATTGGAGAGCTTGTTCAAGAGAACTTGAAGTCTTTTTATCAATACGTTGCTCATGTATTTTCAATGTCGCCATCAATTCATCAACACTCATAGTCTTGAAAGCCATGGATGGCTCAATAGCTACAACAACATGCTCAAATTTTGGGGTTAAGGTTCGTAGTATTTTTTTCATAACTTTAACATCATCAATATCTTCTCTATACTTTCGCATTTGATTCACAATCACCAAAGTTCTTGAAAAAAAACTCCAAAATTGACTATGCTCCATTCATATGCAACCCTTCAAATTCACTTTGCAATATTTGAAGACGAACCCGAATTATTTTATCAATGCCTATATGCATATTCTTCAAAACATTGGTAAAGTAGGAATAAAGCCTTCTTATCCGTCTTCCTTGATTGCTTAAACACCATCTTTTGAGCTTCTAAGTGTTTGCTCTTCCTCCGTAGTTGCCTTGATGTAACATTTTTCAACAATTTCCAAAGATCTTGTGATTGTAACAACACCGTAATATGAATACTCCAATTCCCATAATTATCTTTTCCCAATTTAGAAAATTGGGGTTGAAGCACATTACTCATAGTAGCCATAACAAACACATAGCAAACCCTTGGTTCAACAAAAGAAATCCAAATTTCACAATCGACTCTGATACCAACTTTGTTGGGAATTGAAAACAAAATAGATCATCAAAGGAACATAAAATCAAATAAACAGAGGACAAAAATCTGCTACACTACCACATTAATTTCACTCAAGAAACATTTTTATATTTCATAAAAAATGATCACAATATCAAGCAATACAAAGGGACATACCAATCTAATTTTTATGCAAGAAAAACCACACAGTAAGCTATGAAAGAACTTACAAAAAGAGCTTCTGCACAGTAGACACACCTGCTAATTTTCTTCCTAGAAAACTCAATTTTTACTCTCTCTCTCTGATGTTTCCTTTGTTTTCTGCATAGACACACATTGTTTTGGCAGCAATAGTCCAACCTTTTATATGCCTTTGTTTCCAACCAAAAAACCTTTGAATTTGCCCACTCCATGGCCAGCAGCCTCCAAGCATTAAACCAAATTTTATCGGTTTTCCCCGTAGCAATGCATGAATAGACCTTTCAGACTTCTTCAAATATTTTGGACACTTCTATAGCCTCTTCAAATACATAAAAGACATGCTTAAATACCATCTAACACCTTGACTTTTTCAATATTACATTATAAACCCAAAAGTAAATTCAAAAACTACCCTTTAAAGAATTGGATTTATAGAACTAACACAGTGCCTTCCTACACTGATGTTGTTCCACTTCTTCAAAGTCATGAAGATTTAGTTCTTCAAAGTCATGAATATCGGCCACTTCAAAACAATATATTTTCTTCGTAGTTCTGGTTTCTTATTAGTTTTAGTCCTATAAATAAAGAACAATTTGGTAGTTTCCTTTGTGAGAGTTTTCAAATAACAAAATTATGTAGATTGCCCTTTCTCTCCTGAAATGAGTTTTGTTAGCAACAATTTATGAAAATCCATTTACATTTACGGGGATCGGCTCTTATTTGTTAAACTTGAAATTTGAGATATTATGCCATATTTGTTGATTGCTGTACTCGATTCACCTAGATTTATCCATTAAAAATGAGATATGATTTTTTCTCATGTTTTGTACATTTTCACAAGTTGGTTGATTGTAAATTTGGAGAAAAAATTCAGTTTTTTCAATCCGATGGTGGCGATGAATACTCTGACAACAAATTTCATGAATATTTGAATACACATGGCATTCACCACCAATCCTCTTGTCTGGGAACCCATCTTAGAATAGCATGGCAAAGCGTAAACGCGAAAATATTCCAGAACTTGGATTAATTATGATGTTTCATGCTAATATTCCAAAAAGATATTGGGTTGATTGCTTTGTAAGTGATGTTTACTTAATAAATAGGTTACCTTCACTTGTACTCAATATGGACTCACCAACCCCTAATCTAATTGGGAAACAACTAGAATATTCTGCTCTTCGTATTCTCGATTGCAAATGTTGTCCTTTCCTTGACGTGTATTTGTTTCACGACATGTGGTATTTGATGAGTCCATTTTTCTTTGTGTAGATCCGGCTTTACTTTATAAACCAACCAAGACAATGGAAGAGTTATCTACCTTTCAAGAATGGTTTGGGCAATCTAATGAAAATTCTAATGTTGGTCCAAAAATTACTAATGAAACTTTTTATGTCAATGCAAGGGAAACAAATAGTTTGCCTAACATATATGACTCATGTACCCTTCCACTCACTTGAGCAGTTCATGCTGCACCAAAAAGAGTGGATGATGTGGCTAGAGTGGTTGACCCACCATCTAATGGTGCTGGTCATACTCAAACACAGCCCATCGATTCATTTCCACCAACAAGCATCATACATATTCTCACCAATAGTGAATCCAAGATTCTAATAGAAGAGTCGCCTAATTCTGCCACTATCTCTGAAGCACAACCTCAGCCTATTATTTTATCTCCAAGCGTCACTTCTATGGATAGAAGTGACAAAGAAGCACCCATAATACGGCAACATCCTATGATCACGCGATCTATATATGTGAGGCATCACCACACCTAATTCCCGTTATGTTGGGGTTCATAATGCTTTGATACCACAGGAACCAAAGTTAGTTAAATCTGTTTTTTGACACCAAGGCTGGTTGACAACCATAGAGGATGAAATTGCACCACTAAAAGCTAATTACACTTGGGAGCTTGTACCATGGACCTCCTCCATGAATGTCGTCTGGTGTAAATGGGTATTTAAGAACAAATTAAAACCTAATGGAAGCTTGGACTGTATTAAGGCCCAATTGGTTGCAAAAAGATTTAATTAGGTCAAAGGAGTAGATTTTTCTGAAACATTTTCCCCTATGGTCAAGCCTGGTAGTATCTGTATTGTGCTTAGTATTGCAATGGTTAAAGGATGGGATATATGTCAATTAGATGTGAAGAATACTTTTCTTCACGGATTTTGGATGAACCAGTTTTCATGGATCAACCCCTGGGGTTCAAAGACTCTCTTTATCCTACACGTGTTTGTCATCTTACAAAGGCACTTTATGGACTCAAACAAGTTGTGTGCGCTTGGTTTGATTGTTCGAGCACCTTTTTACTCAATATGGGTTTCTTTTGTAGCTCGGCAATCCTTCCTTATTTATTTGTCCTTCTTCTTGTGGTACACTTATTCTTCTCATCTATGTGGATGACATGATTTTGACTAGAGATAACAAAGATAATTTAGATTGATTTGTTGTGCAGCTTGGAACTGAATTTGCTATTAAAGATCTTGGTTTTATCCATTTTTCCTGGGCATTGAGGTCCATCGTCTTCCAAATGGCTTGTCTCTTTGCCAAGCTAAATTTGCACGTAACTTGCTCACTCGCTTCCAGATGCATGATTGCAAGTCTATTTTTACTCCTATGGTTGACAAGGATCAAAAAATTGCATCTGATGATGATCTTTTTCCAAACCCATCAAAATATAGGAGTACTGTTAGAGCTTTTCAATATCGAAGATTTACTAGATCAGACATTTCTTATAGTGTCAATTTTGTGTGTCGATTTATGCATGCTTTTGCTATGGGTCACTACCCGATTGTTAAGTGCATACTTCGCTATATCAGCGGTATGGTGGATCTCAGCAAGACAATCTCATGTCAGAGTTCCTTTGAACTTTATGCCTTTGCTATGCAGATTGGGGTGGTTGCACAATCACATGCCACTGGACAACTGGTTTTTGTATATTCCTTGGTGGTAATTACATTTCATGGCGTTCAAAGAATCAAAGTTTAGTCGCTCTTTCAAGCGTAGATACTGAATATCACGCTCTTTCTTCTATCACGCTTGAGTTAACATGGCTTTCATTTATCCTACGTGATGTAGGAGTTCCATTGTACAAACCTCTTGTTCTTTTTTGTGATAATTTGAGTGCCATTTGCATGACTTGCAAACTAGTCTTTGATGGTCGCAGCAAGCGTATTGCGCTACATTTCCCTTATGTCTGTGAGAATGTTGCTCTGGGATCATTAGTTAGTGGGTTTGTTCCTTTGATTCGTCAACTAGCTGACATTGTTGCTAAGCCTCTTGCATGAACACCATTTTGTGATCTACGCATCAAATTGGGTCTTTGTCTTCGACCCAATTTGACGAGAAGTGATAACGTAGATAATCCTATGGTATTAGGGCAGTTGCCCATGGTCACTTGATACATTTTCTGATGCTTTAGGATTGTATCAATTTTATATTCTTGTCCTTATCGTGTATCACTTTATCTTTCCTTGAATTTTATCAATATAATAAAGTAGAGTTGAGTTTGAATTTTGAAGACAAAAAAAAATTCAGATCATTTTGAGACAAAATATAAATATATTCATCGGACAATATAATCCTAACATAATAGACAGTTCAGATCATCTCAAAAATTATGATCTAACGATCTATAGTAAGTATTAGATTTTATTTTTCCACCGCCTAACTCAAGATTCTCTCTCACGTCTCTCTCTCACGTCTCTCTCACGCTTCTATTCATGTCTTTCCAAACTCATCCCCAAAATCTCTCGCATCCATCTCAATCTCATTTCTCTCGATCTCAAATCTTCTCCCAATCTCTGTCTCGCTGCTTATCCTCCACCAACGAAGTCACAGTCCAGCCAACGCCGCTGCCCAGTACAAATTTTTCTCTCACTCACTAATTCACTCACACACTCTCTCTTTGTGTTTGTTCTCTTTCTCTGTCAATAGTAGCTGCAAATGAAAGTGACGCTGAAGCACTTTGCGTGTGTGTGTTTATGCCAAATTCTAAGATTGAATTTCTTAATGATACAGCCAGCAGCGACATAGCCATTACTACCACCACCCACTAATGCATACTAGATGATTGACAGAACGCCAAAGAGAATAAAAATACCCACATTCGTTAATACAAACACACACAGTGCTTTTAGGTGTAATTAGAGGATTTTATCCAACCCTTCTTATTAAAATTTGTACCTATACATGCATGTTTGGTGTTTTTCTTTCTATGTTGATGTGTTTTTGCTCAAATTCTGAAAACCATGTTTTTTGTGTTTAGGGAAAGAGAATCATTATTGGTTGTGTTGCAATCGAGCCCTTTTTCTACTTCTTTGTTCAATTTAAGTTGTTTGAACTATTTCTAGATGTTGGAACTGTACTGATTGTAGCTGTTGACTTATTATCAATTTTCTTTGTTACACCTTTGTGGGTATATAGGTTAGTGAGTTTTGCACGTTTGGGTGAAAATATATCTGTTCTGAAAGTGACGCTGAAGCACTATGCGTGTGTGTGTTTATGCCAAATTCTGAGATTAAATTTCTTATTGATATAGCCAGCAGCGACAGAGCCATTACTGCCACCACCCACTAATGCATACTCGGTGATTGACGAAACGCCAAAGAGAAGAAAAATACCCACATTCGTTAATACACACACGCATGGTGCTTTTAGGTGTAATTAGAGGATTTTATCCAACCCATCTTATCAAATTTTGTACCTATACATGCATTTTTGGTGTTTTTCTTTCTATGTTGATGTGTTTCTGCTCGAATTTTGAAAACCATGTTTTTTGTGTTTTGGGAAAGAGAATCACTAATGATTGTGTTGCAATCGGGCCCTTTTCTACTTCTCTGTTCAGTTTAAGTTGTTTGAACTATTTCTACATGTTGGAACTGTACTGATTGTGGCTGTTGACTTATTATCACTTTTCTTTGTTACACCTTTGTGGGTAGATGGGTTACTGAGTTTTGCTCAATTGCGTGAAAATATACCTGTTCTGATGAGTTTACAAGCCAAAACCTACATCAACGGGTTTAACATTGTTGTTTCTATTGGTATTTTAGGGGTTCCATTTTTCTTTAGATCCACTGCTGTAGTGGGTAGAAGCATGAAAATGAGAAGCATTGGATGTGTTTTGATGGTGTGCTTTGCTCATATTGATCTCAAATGATTACACAGAGTGTCGTACATGGCATTTTTGAATGCAATCGACACCGAGAATAGCCAGAGACAGATTTTAAGTCAATAGATCTATAGGAATCATTTTTCTTTCAAGGGCATTTGTTCCGTGTGTACAATGTATTGCAGTACACAAGCCTTCACTGCCATTTTTTAAAGCCTAGATTTTAACCAGTTTGAAAATGTTGCACATTACTTCTAGCTTAAATATTTTCTGAATTTTAGAAGATTGAGATTGTTGTGGTTTGTCATTACAAAATTGGCATAATTTGGGTAAATCACTGCATCTGGTAGCTTCCACAAGTGAACGATTTAGTCATAATTTAGAGGAACATAATCCCCCACATCATAAATTGTATTCAGCCCCAAAGACTTGATGACAGATTTTGTTGTTGGTTAGATGGATGCCTAAGATTTTTACAACCCTTCAACCATTAAATTTTTTCTGTGATTTATTTGTTGTTGTTGTTGGTTAGATTTTGTTCTCGGTTGGATGAATGCTTGTGTTTTAATAGAACCCAAGGTTAAAATGTATACATCAACGTAGAAAGAAAAACACCAAAAATGCATGTATAGGATATGATTTGGCTTTTCAGAATATGATTTGTGGTTAAAATGTATTATCAAATTTATTTTCAAAATATGATTTGTTTATTATCAAATTTATCTCTCTCTCTCTCTCTCTCTCTGACTACTGCTCTTTTTCCCAATAGGCAAGGCACAACTCTCTACTTCATTGTCTCTTCGCTGATTGCACATCACACACAATGCACACCACTCACATGAGATGGCCACAACACACAGGATATACACACACCACGCCTCCCATTCACTACCCCAACCACCGTTATTTCCTATGCCTTTTTTTTTTTTTTTTCATTTTCTTCTGCCACCAAAAAATGGATTGTGGCTTCAAAAAGCACTTACCGTGACCATCGACTGCCGCTGTGGTTTTGATTTCCCTATACCATCGAGCTCCTTTGACTGATATAGTAAGTATGGGTTATTAATTTGTTGAGAATCTGTTTGGAATCTCTCTTCAATTTTTTATAACTTCGACATGTTTGTTAAATTTTTCCAATGCTCCATTGTTCAGTTTTCTTTGTGCCACCATGTGTTTGTTTAATTACCTCAAAGATTAAAAAATGTTCAAGCGTTCAATTTTTCTGCCAAACCCAACATCGTCTATCATTTTGCTTGTTCGATGCATTTGTAGATTTCAATATATGAGTTTAGTGGATTTTTTGCCAATTTTTTCTGGTTGGTTTATTGAATAATTTTGAAATTTTGATAAATTTGTTGTCTTTGGATTTGATAAATTTGGTAAATTTTTTATGAATTTTATGAATTTCATTGTGTAATTGAGTTTGCTTACATGTTTAGCTGTTTTTTTTCCTCATCGCAGGACATTTACCGTGGGTTGTCATTGTGCTCCTATTGCAAGATAAACTTGAAGCCTTTCTGTCTAGTCACCTGTGTGTGTGTGTATTTTATTTTTCATCTGAAAATTTTTTGATTTGGGTGTAGAGGGAGCATTGAGAGAGTGTGATATCACCACTTACCCACTGTGGTTGGTTTTCATTTAGGTTCACGCAAATTGTTGGCAGTTGAAGTTATTGGATCGTATGACAATATTGTTTTGGGGTTACTAAGCACTCTCCACAGAATTTGAGAATCCACATTGATTTACTCTGTTGACGNACTCTCTACTTCATTGTCTCTTCGCTGATTGCACATCACACACAATGCACACCACTCACATGAGATGGCCACAACACACAGGATATACACACACCACGCCTCCCATTCACTACCCCAACCACCGTTATTTCCTATGCCTTTTTTTTTTTTTTTTCATTTTCTTCTGCCACCAAAAAATGGATTGTGGCTTCAAAAAGCACTTACCGTGACCATCGACTGCCGCTGTGGTTTTGATTTCCCTATACCATCGAGCTCCTTTGACTGATATAGTAAGTATGGGTTATTAATTTGTTGAGAATCTGTTTGGAATCTCTCTTCAATTTTTTATAACTTCGACATGTTTGTTAAATTTTTCCAATGCTCCATTGTTCAGTTTTCTTTGTGCCACCATGTGTTTGTTTAATTACCTCAAAGATTAAAAAATGTTCAAGCGTTCAATTTTTCTGCCAAACCCAACATCGTCTATCATTTTGCTTGTTCGATGCATTTGTAGATTTCAATATATGAGTTTAGTGGATTTTTTGCCAATTTTTTCTGGTTGGTTTATTGAATAATTTTGAAATTTTGATAAATTTGTTGTCTTTGGATTTGATAAATTTGGTAAATTTTTTATGAATTTTATGAATTTCATTGTGTAATTGAGTTTGCTTACATGTTTAGCTGTTTTTTTTCCTCATCGCAGGACATTTACCGTGGGTTGTCATTGTGCTCCTATTGCAAGATAAACTTGAAGCCTTTCTGTCTAGTCACCTGTGTGTGTGTGTATTTTATTTTTCATCTGAAAATTTTTTGATTTGGGTGTAGAGGGAGCATTGAGAGAGTGTGATATCACCACTTACCCACTGTGGTTGGTTTTCATTTAGGTTCACGCAAATTGTTGGCAGTTGAAGTTATTGGATCGTATGACAATATTGTTTTGGGGTTACTAAGCACTCTCCACAGAATTTGAGAATCCACATTGATTTACTCTGTTGACGTTAGTCTCACTATCCCTCTCTACTCCTCTAATGTTCATTTCTTGGATATCTTTAGTGTCTATTTTTTGTTGGTCTTGATTTGGCTGCAGTTTAATTTTTAGTGGTTTAAATGTCCATTACCACTACATTGTTGGTACCTAATTGTTTGAGGCCTATTTAAACTCTCATTGTACTTCAAACTCATGTCTCTATCTTCTTACTCTTTTATTTTTTTTTAATTATATTTGCAAGCAGAATATCAATAGAGATTTCTGAAGTTGGAACATGGAAAATAGCTGTCCTATAGGTGCATCAATTGAAATTGCAAGTAATAAACTGGGTTATTTGATGGCAAATAAGTTATAGGTGCATATCAATTTATGGTGTTGGTCTCACTATTTCTATCTCTATTTGCTGCTCAACACAAACAGAGTACATATTAAAGGTGTTCGACATAGAGCCCAAGATCAAAAAATCCACCGCCATGCACTCCCTCTAGAGTTATATTTCTACAGAAGTTGGAACATGGAAAATAGTTGTCCTATAGGTGCATCAATTGAAATTGCAGGTAATTAACTATGTTGTTTGATGTCAAATAAGTTGTAGGTTCATATCAACATACGGTGTTGGTCTCCCTGCTTCTATCTCTCTCCGTTGCTCAACACACACAGAGGACACATCGAAGGTGCTCGACATAGAGCCCAGGATCAAAAGATCCACTGTCATGCACTCCTTCGAGAGTTATATTTCTAATGCTCTCCTTTTTATTGCCCTCCAAAAGAAATTCCACACTTATGATAAAAAAATCGACTACTTGGGTTTGGCTTTTTTATTCTGGCGTTTCCAAAGTTTTGTGTTGCGAATGAGTTCTCTATAATTTGTTTATTCTATTGTCAACAATCACTATGACCCAAAAAAATCGATGCTTCGGTGGTATCGAACAACTTGTCAAACAAACTTTGTCATAAAGTTGGAGACATTACTCTTGCACATCCCTACACACACTGAGATTTTTTATGCCTGAACAAAACACAAGTTGAAATTTTTGAGAGAACTTCATGGTATCTAATGTATTCAATTTATCAGTGTCTTCTATTTTTCTAATTTGCCAGATCTACTACCATTTCTCTTACTCATTGTGTCTTATGCATTCAATTTGTCAAATTTATCATGTCTGTTACTATATTTTTTTAATTCATGGTGCCTATTACTATTTGCTAACGCTTTCAAATTTGGTTTCAATTTTACAGGTTGTCTTTGATTGACCCACTCATGTCATCATCAAATTCGTCGATAATTTTTGGTGATTTTCTCTTATGACTAAGTATGTTTGTATCGAAACTAAATAATGACTTTAAGTTAAATTATGTTTTGGGTATTTTAGGGCTCTTTCAATTTGAGATTAAATTCTTAAGTTGTATTAACACTAATTTGAGTATACTTCAATTGAATTTCTATGATTAGTTTAACTCAACTATTTTCAAGGTTTGTTATTTGTTGAAATTAAACAGTGTGTTTGAAACCACTTATGTTTAGGAGATTATGTTTAAATGTCATAATTAGTTTTATCATGTTGGTATTTTAAAATGGGGATGACACTCGAAGTTGTGATGTTTATTTAGGTGGTTGGTACCAGTTGTGGTGTTTTATTCCTAGGATATAAGTGCTACTAGAATATCATATTGTTGTGCTTGGGGGATCAATTTTGTTGGATGGTATAAATTGTGGCAAAAAAATAACCCATAAAAAGTTCAATTTTTATTTTATTTTGTTTTATTGAGCCTATAAAATGTTTTATTGGTTACTATTTTTCTAAGATCCTATTGAAAATTTTAAACAGAAAATGGACCCAAATTGTTTTTAAATTATGTAATTAAAGAAAAGCAAAGAAATATTTTTGCTAAAATAATTTTTATTAAATAGTGATATTTTTTAGTGTTATATATTGTCTTCAAGTACGGATAATTATTAGTATTTTAAAATTGTAAGGCAAGGGATAAGAATATGCATGTGTGTATATATGAATAGGGATTAAGTTATTCGCGGATGGCTTGTGAAACACATGGTTTACAGGCATCCAATGAATAGCTGACAGCACAGCTAAGAAATATTAACCGTTATGTTCTTTTCAAACACACAGGTCCCGCCACCTAGCTCTACTTCCCCTACCCACCTCCAGCCCACTTGTCTCTCTCTCGCTCTCTCTCCCCCTCTGTCTCTCTCTCTCTCTCTCTCACACACACACACAACGAACACTGTAGTTTCGTTGTTCATGGATTCTTAATAACACACACAATAAAATCACCATCATCCCAGCACAATACCTTTTCGTTCTTAGCATTCTAGATACGCACGAAAGCTCCATTAATATTACTTACACATTTCGCAAGACAAAACCTATATCGTGATAACAAATTCGCACAAAAATGCATTATTACATATTTCAGGAAGTGAAATGGAGTAGATAACATTTGATTTGCTGAGTCTACAGTTGGGGCTTGTTCGGTGGTCGGTGAGGAGTCCATGCAGTGAGTCGGGGGTGATTGATTTGTGTGTGAGAGAGGAGTTGGGCTGGTGTTCACCCTAAACAAAATTTCTGACTCTACTCCTAAACAAGAATGGGTTCTGTGTATAGTATACTTATACAGAGTAATATTTTTTGAGCCCTAGAAAATTGATTTAATTCATTAGCTTAAGAATATAAGGTTATCTAACCTTAATAAAGAAGTACAAGAATTACAGTTATAATAAAGATAAATTGTACCATTGATCCCTCGAGTTTGTCATTTGAAGTCCAAGAGCTACATTCTAACTTGTATAGATTAAAGTGTGCAGACTTGAGCAATCATTTTATCACAAGAACAACAAGAAGTAGGCCAATGATATTATTAGGAGATCATCCAAAAGCAACCTGACAGCTAAATCAAAGTAAAAAAAAAAAAGGAAAAAAAACTTGACTCTGAGCACAAACACCTCTCAACCGCACACAGATAGTGACCAAATCCTTTAATCTCTGCTCTATGGTTCCATCTATCTGCTCCAACATCTCAGCCGTTAGCAAGTTCTTCCCGTCTGCAATCTTGCCTTGCCTGAAAAATATTTTGCTCTCTACCACCAAGCCCGAGACCATGGGGGCTGATCCGTTCTTATTCACCTCCAAGTTACTCAATTTCTCAAAACTACACAGCTCTAATACTTTGTGTATTACACCTTCATTTTCTTCCTTTAAGGAAAAAGGGTAGCCTATGAACTCACCCAATCTCTTTGCATGAAGTATTGGGTCATTCTTCATGTCCTCATATTTTACGAACAACACTCTATCTGGCCATTCTAAGCTTGCTTTCCAATACACAAGAACGTGATCCCAAAATGGTTCAAATGGTGAAATTCCCCTGCAAAACTGCTCAAATGCCCCTTCTAGAACTAAGGGTGGAAGTTCCTTGGATCTCAACTTGCAGACAAAATGCCACATAAAAACAAACACGTCTTTTGGGTCTCGATACACAAACAATGCGAGAACCCGAGACTAATATTGACTCCGGAAGAACGGTATAAGGCATGTGAATGGAAAACAGAGAAAGGTTGGGCCTCTTATTTGGGTTCTCACTCGCGTACAGCTCCAAAAAGGGCACATGGCTGTGGGGGTTAGCCGTGAGCAAAGGGTGGTCATGATAATCATAAAGGTTTCGATTCATTATGGTAAAGAGAAGGGCCTTAATCCAAGTAGTACCGGATTTTGGTATGGTGGCCAAGAAAACATCGGTGGGTCGAACCTCGAAACTTTTCTGGAGGTTTATGACTCCTTGAAGCGATGATGGCGGAAACCAAAAGCCTTGGTAGTGATGGACATGTTCACTTATCCATCCTTTGTCTTTGGGAAGGATAGAGACCACTTCTAGGAACTTTCGTGGGTTTCTTGGTGCTCTTCTTCTTGCTTCTCATCTTTGAGGGTACAAGAATTTTGGGTAGCCAAAAAATCTGCCATGAAATGAGACTTCTACAAGCCTGAAACAGAGATAATCTGCAGAGAGCAGAGTGGAAGAAAAACCATATCATAGGTATTACTATATAAAGGAGACGAGACACCAAGCGGGGTGGTCTAGCGGGATACTAGTTTTACACTTAACCTTGAGGGTGAGAGTTCGAGTGTTAGAGTCTCCATTGAGACTTGGTAATTGACCGTTATGTTAGTCTAGCTAAGTCTAGTCCCGAAAAGTATTCCACGCGTAGTCAAAAACTTCATAATTCCATCGGTGAGAACCTATCAGGATGGTCGTCAGACACTCTTCTTTATTCTCACTCTTTTTTGATAATCGAATATAAAGGAGACAAGGGTCACTTAATAGTCACGAGGGTCACCTAATTGTCATAAACACACCAAACCTTTTTTTTCCTAACCACCCCAATGACATTAACATTAAATTTAAGAACAATGTTATTATTAATTTATTAATCTAATTCACTAAAGTCTTTAAATTAATTATAGTTCTCATTAAAGAACTTAGTATTGATCCAATAATTTTAGTAAAATCACATCATTATGTTAGAAAATTAAGTCAAAATTTTAAGTTTAAATAACATTGTTCTTTGTTAGAATTATAGTCTAGTTTATTAGGTTTTTCTCCCTTTTTTATTTATACTATGACTTTTATGTTTTGTCTAAACTAAAGGGGTGTTCATGTCACTTTATACTATTGTTTAGTCATATATACGAGACTCTACTCTTAGTTTAAGTATCCATTTTACTCATAGATATTCCAAGTTGGTATCAGAGCTAAAACCCTAACCCTAACCCTAACCCTTTTTTTTTTTTTTTTTACTCTTAACTATTTTTTTTGGGGGGGG
>CAUOFW020001724.1:5012522-5087432 GCA_963454935.2 Ilex paraguariensis
GGGAGGAGGGGGGGAACTTGAACCCTTGACCTTAAGAAGGTAAAGCCTTTACAAGATAAGAAGTACCATTTGACCAAAGGCCCATTAGTACCTAACCCTAACCTTCTCCTCCGACAGCATCCCAACACCAACAACTCAGTCATTGCCACATCCCTATCCTGGATCTGTGGACTTACTCGTCACCCTGATCTTCACCTGAAAAATGTTAAATATTTGTATGAGAACAACAACCGTAAATAGCAATCCCCTCTAATGAGGTGTAAAAATAAGTTTCACAGTTTGTATACAAAAATAAACTTTGATACATATATAAGTATAACAAATTGTAACTCAACCCCTCTCACATAATCATTTAAACAAAATAATCTCATGATTACAAATAAATTTATAAATGAAAAGACATTTATAACCCAAAACACTCACACACACAATCAGTCACTAATACATTTTTTAAATCATATTTGTTACCACTAGCCTGATAATTGGTCTTATCTCTTGTCATCACTAGCCTGATGACTGACCCCTATGTGTACATCCCTATATTGATCACACTGGTATACCTTCAATCTCGTTACCATTTAGACTTAGTAACTCAATCCTTGTCTCATAAAACATGATTTTAACACACACCAAAACCATTATTTTAGTCTTAACGCGCACAAAATTTTCCTTTCATCGTCAAAACACATTTAAGTAATGATATAAAACTATCTCACAAGTTTTCAAAATTTACATGTAACACCATTCACAATTGCAAAATATTTAATTGCAACACCAAATATCAATATATATATCATAATAGGAAATATCCACACACACGCACCCACAAGTTTAATATAGAAAATCCTTCCAAAAGAAGTAGTAAACTATTAACCTTGATTCTTAAAATTCAATTCAAAGTCCTCTTTCTCAACCTCAATGCAATCACCATCTAATCTAAAATAACATAGAACGATCAATCTCTTTTCCTAACAACTTCATTTCGCGATTCTATATTTAATTTACATAATTCCTACTCATTGATATACACTTAATATATTCTTTACATAGAAATAACATTCTTAATGTGAGATAATAAGGTATGGAAGTAACCTGGGCAGTTTATAAAAAGTTTTTAAAGTTTTGGGGTTAAATCATAAGTTTCTAAAACTTTTGGGGTCAAAGTATAATTTTCTTGAAAAACAAATTGTCGATTTTTTTTGTCCCTTTTTGGGCTGTAATAAATCTTCCAAAATTCTATTCTTCAAACTTACCAAGTAAAACAGTGGTTAAAAGTAAGTTTAGAAGAATATAGGGGTCAAAGTAAAGCTCTTTAAAATTAAAGGAAAATTTTCCATAATTTTGTAATTCCCATCTTCCTCAAGCTTATGGAATTCCAGAATCTACGTTCTACACCTTTCTTGGTTTTTCTTTATTTCATTTTTTTTAACACATCAAATAATTTTTTTAAAAAATTTTAAGACCAACCAATCTAAATTAGGTTTAAAAACACTTAAATTAGTAATTTTCAATAAAACTTTTTTACATATTCATCAATATTCTTTACCATGAACATATATATATTATCACTATTTATGATATACCTAATACCATGTAATTGAATAAATTATAAAATCCATCAAATAATTAATTAATTCATACCTTCAATGGTTTAGTCCCTTCTTTTTTTTCGTTCTTCTTTCTGCCTTCTCTCTCTCTCTCTCTCTCTCTGTGTGTGTGTTGCCGCCTATTATATTCCTTCCAGCCCAAACAATATTAATAAGATATGAGGCCACCAAAATAGTCAATTTCTTATAGGACACAATAGTCATCTCCACTTAATATCACTTAAGTCCCTGTAATTTTTTAGAGTTACAATTTTAATCATAACACATTACCGTACAAACAATTCTAAATTTCTAAATAACTTATTCTCTTTTTTTTTTTTTTAGTTTAGTTAAAAAAAATAAAAAATAAAAATCCAACACATACATGTATTGGATATTACAACTGTCCCCCTTTTAAGAAGTTTGGTCCTCCAAACTTAGTGTGTCCCGAGGTTGGAACAATTGTGGGTACTTTTCCTTCATCGTTTTTTCGCTCTCCAAGGTAGCTTTCCTCTCCGAGTTGTTCTTCCACAGAACTTTAACAAATGAAAAGACTCTATTTCTCAAAACTCGTTCTTCTCAATCCAAGATCTTCACTGGTAGCTCCTTATAAGACAAATTCATTCACATTTGTAGCGACTCAACCTCAATTACATGTGATGGATCTGGCATGTATTTCCTAAGCATTGATACATGAAACACATTGTAGATATCGGCCAACTCTGGTGGTAAAGCTAGCCTATATGCCACTGCACCAACTCTTCTTAGGATCCCAAAGGGTCCAATATACCTTGGACTCAACTTCCCTTTTTACCAAATCTCACAATCCTCTTTCAAGGTGACACCGTTAGGAATACATGATCGCTCTCCTGAAATTCTAAGTCTCTCCTCCGATTGTCTGCGTAAATTCTTTCTACTCTGAGTAACCCGAGGTCTTTCCTGAATCAACTGTACTTTATCTATAGTCTCGTGTACTATTTCTGGCCCATATATCTTTTTTTCCCTGACTTCAGGCCAACAAATTTGAGATCTACATTTTTGCCCATATAAAGCTTCAAACGGTGACATGCCAACGCTAGCTTGAAAGTTGTTATTATAAGCAAACTCAACTAGTGGTAAATGTTCTTTCCAAGAACCCTTTAAGTCAAGCACGCAAGCACGAAACATGTCTTTCAATATCTAAATAACTCTCTCCGACTATCCATCTATCTGTGGGTGTTAAGTTGTACTAAATCTCAACTCGATGTCCATAGCCTTTTGTAAACTACCCCAAAACCTTGAGACAAACTGAGGATCTCTATCTGAAACAATCGACATTGGGGTCCCATGTAATTTCACAATCTGTTTTACATAAAGTTTAGCAAATTTCTCTAAGTTATAAGTAGTCCTCACAGGCAAAAAACGTGTGGACTTTGTCAATCTGTCCACCACAGCCCAAATGGAATCAAATCCACTTAGGGTCTTGGGTAGCCCACTCATGAAATCCATGGTAATATGTTACCACTTCCACTTAGGGATAGGAAGTTGTTGCAATAATCCTCCTTTCTTTTGGTGTTCTGTTTTCAGCTTTTGACATGTCAAACACCTAGACACATAGTCAGCCACTTTCTTCTTCATATTATTCCACCAAAATATCCCTTTTAGGTCTTGATACATCTTTCTACTTCCTGGATGAACTGTGAAACGAGAGTAATGGGCCTTCTATATCACTTGTTTCTTGTTCTCTAGATCATTAGGTACGCATACTTGATCTCCAAATCTCAACACTCCATTTGCCACATGAAAATCAGTCTTCTCTCCTTGCTCCGTTTCTTCTAGAATCTTCACCAAATTCAAGTCATTCAAGTTTGCCTCCTTTATTTGATCTAGCAAGATAGGTCGAACTTGTAACCTTGCTATAAAAGCATTAGTCTCGAGTATCTCCACCTCAACCTTTGACTCTTCAAGGTCCCTCACAAGTTGTTTTTGCTGAGTAAGCAAAGAGGCCATGCTCCTTATAAATTTTCTACTTAGTGCATTTGCCACCACATTTGCTCTCCTTGGATGATATGCAAATTCACATCATAGTCTTTGATTAGCTTTAGCCACCTTCGTTGTCTCATGTTCAACTCTTTTTGTGTGAATACATACTTGAGACTCTTATGATCTGTATATACTTGACATGTCTCCCCATACAAATAATGCCTCCATATCTTAAGTGCAAACACAACAGCTGTCAATTCTAAATCATGTATCAGGTAATTCTGTTTATAAGGCTTTAAGCCACAACCTTTCTGTATTGCATCAATATACAACACAACCTTTTCCCTGAAGCATCACGGTAGATATCATACCCACCACTATTTATAGGTATGGTAAAAACTGGAGCAGACACCAACCTTTCCTTTAATTCATTGAAACTTTTTTCACAATCATCAGTCCACTGAAACACTACCTTATTCTGGGTCAATCGGGGCATTACTATTCAAATTCAGTTTAATCCTCTAACAATTCATAAACCTAAGCTCTAATTCCAAGCTTGTCATACCCCCACCCCCACCCCTACCCCCACCCCGGATCACGTAGGGTGGGCGGCGAACCAGCCACCAAGGCCTTAACCAATCAATCATGTGTATAATAAATACAAAATACAATGAAAAATAATAATAAAGTGATATATTCCACTAATCTATTGAATACCAGAAGAATAAACTAATCATCACTTAACATCATTATTAAACTAAGTAAAATTGTAATCAAACTTTAAGGTTCACTACTCTAAACATAAGCAACATTTTTTCCCAAAATAATTAAATATTTATCTCAAAATAATGAAAACATTTATTCCTGAAGACTTACAATAAAATAAATCTTCAATTTCTCTAATCCCTTCTCTATCTGTGGACTTACTCCTCACCCTAATCCTCACTTAAAAATGTTAAATGTTTGTATGAGTACAGCAGTCCGTGAATAGCAACCACCTCTAATGAGGTGTGAAAATAACTCTCACAGTTTATATACAAAAATAAATTTTTATACATATATAAGTACAATAAATTGTACTCCAACCCCTTTCACATAATCATTTAAAAAAAATGATCGCATGATCACAAATAATTTTATAAATAAAAAGATATTTATAACTCAAAACACACACACACATCCAGTCACAAATACATTGCTTAAATCGTGTTTGTTTCTACTAGCCTAGTAACTAGCCCCGTCTTTTGTCACCACAAGCCTATTAAGTGACCTCATCTCTTGTCATCACTATCCTGATTATTAGCCCCTATGTGCACATCCCTATACCAATTACACCAGCATACCTTCAATCTTTTTATCATTTAGACGTGATAACCCGATCTCCATCTCATAAAACATGATTTTAACAAGCACCAAAAACCATCATTTTAGTCCTAACACACACAAAAATTGTCTTTCATCGTCAAAACACATTTAAGCAATGATATAAAACCACCCTATAAGTTTTCAAAATTCACATGTAGCACCATTCAAAATTGCAAAATATTTAATTGCAACCTCAAACACCAACATATATATCATAATAAGAAATATCCACACACATCCACCCACCCACAAGTTTAATATAGAAAATTCTCTCAAAAGAAGTAGCAAACTACTCACCTTGATTCTCAAAATCTAATTCAAATCTCTCTTTCTCAATCTCAATGTAATCACCACCTAATCCAAAATAACATATAACGATCAATCCCTCTTCCTAACTACTTCATTTCACGATTCTATATTTAATTTACATACTTCTTACCCATTAATATAAAATTAATATATTATTTACATTGAAATAAAATTCTTGATGTGAGATAATAGGGTATGGAAATAACTTGGGTAGTTTGTAAAAAATTTTTAAAATTTTTTACAAACCATAAGTTTTTAAAACTTTTGGGGTCAAAGTGTAATTTTTTTGAAAAACTAATTTTCTTTTTTTTTTTTTTCTCTTTTTAGGCTGCCATAAATCTTCAAATATTCTATTTTTTCAACTTACCAAGTAAAATAGTGGTTAAAATTAAGTTTAAAAGAATATAGGGGTCAAAATAAAATTCTTTGAAACTAAAGAGTAGCTTTCCTTAATTTCATAATTCCCCGCTTCCTCAATCTTATGGAATTCTAGAATCTAAGTTCTGCACCTTTCTTGGTTCTTCTTTCTTTAATTTTTTTTTCTTTAACACATTAAATAAATTATTTAAAAATCTTAAGACCAACCAATCTAAATTAGGTCTAAGGACACCTAAATTAGCAAATTTTAATAAAACTCATTTATGTATTTATCAATATTCTTCACCATGAATATATATGTATGCATTATCACTATTTATGATAAACCTAATACCATGTTATTGAATAAATTACCAAATCCATCAAATAATTAATGAATTAATACCGTCAATGGTCCAACCCTTTCTTTTTTTTGTTCTTCTCTCTCTCTTCCCTCTCTCTCTCTCTCTCTCTCTCTCTCTCTCTCTCTCTTTCTCGCCGCCTATTCTATTCCTTCCAACCCAAAAAATATTAATAAATTATGAGGCAACCTATGGGAGTCGATTGCTTGTAGGACATAATAGTCATCTCCCCTTAATGTCACTTAAGTCCCTCTAATTTTCTAGAGTTACAATTTTAACCATAACACATTAGTGTACAGCCGATTCTAAATTTATCAATAATTTATTCTCTTTTTTTAATTTAATTAAAAAATAAAAAATAAAAATTCAAACACATACTTGTATGGGGGTATTACAGCCACGTCAAAGGCCACTAAAACTAACCACCCAAAAAACTAGCCCACTACCTCAAACACTGCCTAAAATTACCCAGCAAAACCACCCCAGCCAGCAACTCCATATACCACACCCGCAAAACGAGCTCACTGCCCCAACCACTCCATCGACAGCAACAACTAATCCAACATCCCAGTCCATTCCACCAACATCAGCCACTCCACTGACAACATCCACCAATCCTAGCGACCCAGAAACCAATAATCAACCCAATATGCCAATAATGCCAGCAACACAACTTACTAACCCAATCCCAGCGACCCAACTTGCTAACCCAATAAGCCATACCACTGACCCAAAAACCAGCACCCAGACCAATCCAAACAGTCTAAGCACAAGTTTGCCATGCCTTCTGCTTTGCACTCTTCGTGGGGCCGCCATGTCTTTGTGTTGTTGATTTCTTTTTCCTAGAGTTGTGGCATCTTGGAATTTTTTAGGAGGGGTCAAATTCTCTTCTTCGTTTATCTGCTCTTGATGCAGTAAATCACTTATATATTTACTGAATTTTTGGGCACCGTAATCTACTTATTTGGGAGTTTTCTGGACCTTCTTTATCAGTCACTACTGTTCGGCTGGAGGTATATTGCTCTGTCTTATTTTGTCCCTCTACTTTTCTTAGAGTATTTTATATTATGCGTGCCCATGTATTGTTGTTGATATGACTACTACTAAGGGACTTGAGACTCCCTGTACTGTTAAAACCTCAACTGTTAGTACTTCCACTTAGAATATACCATTTATTTCTCCTATTGTTATGTTTGACCAGTACACCATACCTACTAGCACAGTTGTATTACCGGCAATGCGGGGTATGATCTCTCATAAGGTTACAACATAACTGTTGAATGACCATAATTTTGTTGAGTGTCACGCTCATTGCAGTTTTTCTTAGGCCGTATAGGGAAGCTTGGTTGGCTGACAAGATGTCACCAAAAGACGGCTGATGATGACCTTGGATTTTCTGCATGATCATCCGAGAACTGCGCTATTCTTGGATGGTTATTTGTCTCGATAAAGTCATATGTTTGTAGGATTCACCAGTTTCATAGTTCTGTTTTTAAAGTTATGGAGCTCATTATCAGAGATGTATTCCCAATAAGGGCGGAGAGTTCATGTTTATGAGCTTTTCTCAAGAACTCTCATATGCTCGACAGGGAGATATGACGATTCAGAATTATTATGTCTATTTGACACAGCACTGACTTGAGTATGAGACTCTATGTCCTCTTACTACTATTCCAAAGATCGAGCCTGAGGGAGCAACATTCTTACATACTCGAGAGTAAGAAGATATGATTCACAAGTTCTGTATGGGGCTTCGTGATGAGTTTGAGGGACCTTATTCTCAGATTTTGTTGATGTTGAGGCTTTCATTCCTTTATGAGGCATATGCAATGATTGAGAAACATGAGCATTATGCCCGTATTGCATCACTTGCAGTTGCAACATTGACTCCTCAGGCCAACCAGATGGCCCTTGCAGCTATTGTAGGGTCTTGTTCAAGACCCTCAGCTAGGGGTGAATAGCGCTTAGACCAATACCATCAGGATGCCCTAGATCAGTGTAGACAGGGGGATTCTCGTTAGTGTGATTATTGTGTCCGACTAGGACATCCCAGGGCTGCTTGTTGGAAGCTCCATCTGAAGCTTAAGTCGCCTCCTCATAGCCGCATTGCTACCATTGCTGAGGTACCACCACCTACAGTCGTTGCTCCTACTACTGCTCCTCCTCAACAGAGTGAAATAGATGTTATCACTTCTCACTTGGATATACTTATGTCAGCTCTAACTTCTCAGGGTCTGACTACTACTGCTGCGATTATTACAGGTATACCTCGTGTCTTTCATGCTTGCATCAGTCTATTTCTTCATTGGATGTTGGACTCGAGTGCGAATAGTCATATGACAAGTAAGTCCCATCATTTCACCACTTTTGACGAACAATTACATACACAGGTTCAGTTAGCAAATGGGACACATACCTCTGTTGTTAGTAGGGTTACAGTTCACCTCCCAAATGGCTTTACATTACGTTCAATTTTTCATGCGCCAAAGCTAGCCATGAATTTATTATCTATACATCATTTAGCCAAAGATTTTTATTGTGTGGTTGTGTTCTTATCTAATTCGTGTTATTTGTAGGACCAGATTACCATGAGGATTTTTATTAGGGGATATGAGAGAGATGGATTGTACAATCTAGGTGATCCACCCTCAGTTTCACCAGTTCCTACACCTCCATCACTTGCACCTATTTTATCTTTATTTTTATATGTTCCTAGTTTGTATGCTAGTATTTTACCTAGTACTTGTCATTATGATTTTTTGTCTCAAATTGTTTAGTTGTGGCATAATCGTTTTAGAGATAAAAATTTTAAATATTTATGTATGTTGTTTCCTTTTTTGAGCAATACTTGTGTTGGTGGTAAACTTGATTGTGCTATATGTTTTCTATCGAAACATATTTAAACCAGTTATATTCCTCGCATGTACCAGTCACCTAAGTCATCTGACTTAATACACTCTACTATTTGGAGACCTTCTCCTGTTACTGCTCTATCACATGTTCGATATTATGTGACATTTATAGATGGTCATACCCATTATACTTGGGTCTACGTTTTACATAGGAAGTTCGATGTACTTCCTATCATCACTTAGTTTTTTCGGATGATTAAGACACAATTTGATGTCATTTTTCGTGCTCTTCGTTTGGATAATGTCAAAGAATTTGTGTCTGATACCCTAGTGTCTAACCTTTATTCTCAGGGTATACTTTAGTAGCTCACTTGTTTATATACTCTTGAGTAAAATGGAGTTGTTGAAAGAAAAAATAAGAGTCTGATAGGGATGGTACGTTGTATGCTTAAAGGTATGAAAGTATCAAAATCTTATTGACATTTTGACTTCTACTTTTTTGTACAATAGTACACCGAGTCGTGTTTTTCAGCATAAGGCTCCCTTACAGGTCTTATTCCATGAGTGGACACTTTTTCTTGTCCCCCTTCGTGTTTTTGGCTACACTTATTTTGTTTAGGATAGGCCTCTTACTCGTTATAAGCTTGATGATAAAGTAATTTGTTGTATCTTTGTGGGTTATTGTCGTCAGTCTAAAGGGTATCGTTGTTATAATCCTATCAGGCGTCGTATGTATCACAGTCTCAATATTACTTTTCTTGAGCATATTCCTTATTTTTCTTTCGGTCTTGTACCTGCCCTTCTAATTGATGATACTCCTTTTGATTTTTTCTTGCAACTGAAGTCAAAGCCATTGATCGTTGTCACTACAGAGTTACCAGTCTCTTCTCCTCCAGAGCCACTTGTCCCTATCACCACAGAGTCACCAGTCTCACCTCCTTTGCAGGTTTATGTTTGTTGCCCTCACTCTCATCCCTTATTTATGTCCTTTCTACTTCAGGCGATACAAGTAATATTTCTTTGTTTGTTGAGTATATTGATGCACCTGTTCTTAGTACTGATGAGATTGCAGATAGTGAGACAGTTACTTTACCTAATAAGACATTGACAGTAGATGATGATGATTTAGGGCGTCGTTATCCACGGCGTGATCATTGTCCCATTATTCGTTATGGTTGGGCCATCAAGACTTTATATCTGATCTCTGGTTATGTTTATTATGATGATTTATCTTCTACATTTTCAGCTTATAGTATGGCCTTATCAGATACACCAGTTTCTCGCTCTATTTCAGAGGCTATGCAAGAGCCCCAGTGAGTTTTTGTTATGCAGACAGCGATGGACGCTTTTTAGTGTAATCATACGTGAGATCTTGTTTCTTTATCTTCAGGGGTGAAGCCTATTGGCTATCACTGGGTTTACACTCGAAAGTTTCTTGCAAATGGTACTATTGATCGTCATACGGCTAGGCTTATAGCAAAGGGCTTTACTTAGGTACCAAATTGTGATTTTGGTGCTACCTTTTTCCCCTGTGGCAAAGTTGACTATAGTTCAGTTGATTATATCTTTGGCTGTAGAATACTCTTGGCTTCTTCATCAGTTAGATGTGAAGAATGTATTTTTTCACAGTGATCTGGACAAGACTGTTTATATGGATGCACCACCAGGTTTTCATGGTGAAGGAAGAGTATACTGGGAAAGTGTGTCAATAGCATAAGTCTCTTTATGAACTAAAACAGTCACCACGAGCCTGATTCTCTCGATTTAGTGGTATAGTTGTATGTTTAGGGTTCACCACATGCCATTTTGATTATACATGCTTCATCGACCGAATACTTCTAAGTAGTGTATCATCTTTTTGGTATATGTGGAAACTACTATTATTACTAAGAATGATGTTTCTGGGATTGTACAGGTCAAGGTAAACCTTGGAAAAACCTTCGATGTGAAGGACCTTGGATTTCTACGATACTTTCTTAGGATTGAGGTTGTTCGTAGCAGTAGATGTATTGTTTTTTCTTAGAGGAAGTATGTTCTGGATCTTCTCTAGGACACTAAGATGTTGGAGTGCAAATTGGTTTCATCACCCACGATTCAAAACTTGAAATTCATTGCTGAAGGTGAGGAGTTGAGAGATCTGACTGTCTATCAGAAGTTGTTAGATAGACTTATCTACCTAGCCAACATTAGAACATACATTTTATTCGTTGTCAGCCAAGTTAGTTAGTTCATGCACAAGCCGTGTCAGCCTCATCTCGATGTAGTTTATAATATCCTTCAGTATCTCAAGTTTTGTCCTGAACTTGAGTTGTTCTATGTATCAAGATCTTAGACTAGTTCTCTAGCCTGTTATTCATATTTAGATTCAGATTATGGGAGAACATGTAACGGTCGATTTACTACGAACTTCTGTGTTTTTCAATGGACTCATCTTATCTCTTAGAAGAGTAAGAAACAGACAATTGTCTCCCGCTCGTCAGTAGAGACAAAGTATCGGGCACTAACACTTGACACGTGTGAGATTATCTAGCTATGATTGATTCTTGGCGAGTTGGGATTTTCAGTGACTTCTCCATCCACATTGTATTGTGATAATCGATCTGTCATTCAACTCATTTCTGACTCTGTACTACATGAGAGGATGAAACATGTAGAGATTGATGTTCACTTTCTTCGAAAGAAGGTTAGTTGTACTATTGTTATTCCATTGTTTGTGGGGACCAATGATCAGGTTACAGATGTTTTCACCAAACCTGTCACTCTATCTATTCTTCAGGACTCTATTGTCAAGCTTGACTTAGTTGACTTTTTTGCGCTTAGCTTAAGGGAGAGTATTGGAGTTATAGTTTAATTTATTAGTGTTTCTTTTCTCTTTTTAATCTTACTATGTATTTTATGTTTTGTCTAAATTAGAGAGGTATTAAGGTCACTTTATACTATTTTTTAATTATATATACGAATTTCTACTCTTAATTTGAGTATCTCTTCCACTCATGGATGCTACAAGCATTCTATTTGCTTGTTCAACCAAAATTTACAATCCAGCTTCCCAAAAACGTCATCCAAGATGCAATATATTTTAATGAGTATATATTTATACATCTTGCAATGGAATAAGATATTTTAATCTAACACTCACTTCGTAAATAACTTGGCTGTATTTGCATGAAAGTTGCATTTAACGTCTCCAGCATTATGAATACGACGTTACAACAATATCCTCTAAAGTAATTCTCTCTCACTCTCTTTTTTTTTTTTTTTTTAACTTACCACTTAAATAACTGGAGTGGATCCTTCGTTTATTTCTGAGTTTTCAGTGATATCATGGGATTGTATTCAGTGGGTCCTTCAACATGTTATCATTGATGATAAATTGACGACACATTCTGATGCGCCCGGTGTGTAAATTCTTGGATTACAAATTTGTGTACCATTTGCATTATTATAATATTTGTGGTATTTGTGTACTATTTAAATTTTAAATTTTTATCCTCTCGTTATGAAAATTTTGGCACTAATGGTGGAAACATTTAAAAAGTTGTTGTCTCTTTTCATTCTTTCCGCCAGTTTTTTTAGATAGGTAGGAAATTTTTTAAATTGAAAAATGGTTATTTTTAATTTTAGTGGATGAATTTTTTTATAAATATTTTTAAAAGATATATTTTTTCACTAATAATTTTAATTTTGTGCACCTACCCCTTCTTCCAAAAATATTTTCTTGTCCATCCAATCTTACGTATGCGTACTATTTTCTTGTGAAGTGTGGGCCCCATCAGAAATGAACCAACCCGATCAAAACATATCAATTTTGACTTGAATTTACCATAATTTCCTTCACCAAAAAACAATCCAGCCCTATGAAATTTTTATTTTGGGCCCTATGGTAATTTCAAAAATTATTCCTGTCAGCACAGAAGATCCCACCGAGTTATCCCAAATAGCACATGGGTTACGAGAATCCGGTTCAGAAGGGAAAACATCAAACATGTACTATTCACTACGGCCGATCAATTCAATCACAACTTTTATCCCATCAAAATTTTCAACCAAATAAGAGATAAATGGGTCCCCCGATATTTTTATCCATTTCGACCTGGGAATCCCTGCTGTCCGAGTTGTCAAAATTTGATACGACAAGGTTTGTCGACACAATCAATACGAATTAAACGGATTTGAATGAGATGTTAACGGATTTGAGTGATAAACAGATTTACACACCAAACACGTTTAATAAACGGATCATATTCGGGTGAGACCTGTTAAACTGTTTGTCACATGTTTAAATAAAATTAATATAATAATAAATTAATAATTATTTTTAAAAATTAAAAAGTAAAAAATAAGTAAAGAAATTAATAAAAAAAAAGAGTAAAGTAGTAGTTCAAAGACAAAACAGAGGAGATAGAGAGCACTTCAAAGACAAAGGCAAACCAATGTCTTATGTTTTTGTCTCACATTGGAAAATGTGGGGAGACGGAGAGGGTTGAATTGCCTATAAAAAGCATTGACCTCTTGCTTTTTTTTTTAAAGCTTTCAAGTCTTATTTTTATGAGATTTTGCTAAAAATTCCTCTTTTTTGAGGTTAGTGCAATTGACACTAAAAAAAAATGGAGTATTAAAATTTATTGAAATAATTTTTTTAAAATGAAACAGGTTAAACGAGTTGTGTCGTATTACTCGTTTATTAAACGGTTTGTGTTCATGTTGAGAGTTTTTATCCGTTTATTATAAGTGTCGTTTACGAGTTTATATATTTTTTATCCGTCACCTGTTTAACTCGACAATTAATCATTTAATTCGATACATNTCTTTTTTTTTTTTTTTTTAACTTACCACTTAAATAACTGGAGTGGATCCTTCGTTTATTTCTGAGTTTTCAGTGATATCATGGGATTGTATTCAGTGGGTCCTTCAACATGTTATCATTGATGATAAATTGACGACACATTCTGATGCGCCCGGTGTGTAAATTCTTGGATTACAAATTTGTGTACCATTTGCATTATTATAATATTTGTGGTATTTGTGTACTATTTAAATTTTAAATTTTTATCCTCTCGTTATGAAAATTTTGGCACTAATGGTGGAAACATTTAAAAAGTTGTTGTCTCTTTTCATTCTTTCCGCCAGTTTTTTTAGATAGGTAGGAAATTTTTTAAATTGAAAAATGGTTATTTTTAATTTTAGTGGATGAATTTTTTTATAAATATTTTTAAAAGATATATTTTTTCACTAATAATTTTAATTTTGTGCACCTACCCCTTCTTCCAAAAATATTTTCTTGTCCATCCAATCTTACGTATGCGTACTATTTTCTTGTGAAGTGTGGGCCCCATCAGAAATGAACCAACCCGATCAAAACATATCAATTTTGACTTGAATTTACCATAATTTCCTTCACCAAAAAACAATCCAGCCCTATGAAATTTTTATTTTGGGCCCTATGGTAATTTCAAAAATTATTCCTGTCAGCACAGAAGATCCCACCGAGTTATCCCAAATAGCACATGGGTTACGAGAATCCGGTTCAGAAGGGAAAACATCAAACATGTACTATTCACTACGGCCGATCAATTCAATCACAACTTTTATCCCATCAAAATTTTCAACCAAATAAGAGATAAATGGGTCCCCCGATATTTTTATCCATTTCGACCTGGGAATCCCTGCTGTCCGAGTTGTCAAAATTTGATACGACAAGGTTTGTCGACACAATCAATACGAATTAAACGGATTTGAATGAGATGTTAACGGATTTGAGTGATAAACAGATTTACACACCAAACACGTTTAATAAACGGATCATATTCGGGTGAGACCTGTTAAACTGTTTGTCACATGTTTAAATAAAATTAATATAATAATAAATTAATAATTATTTTTAAAAATTAAAAAGTAAAAAATAAGTAAAGAAATTAATAAAAAAAAAGAGTAAAGTAGTAGTTCAAAGACAAAACAGAGGAGATAGAGAGCACTTCAAAGACAAAGGCAAACCAATGTCTTATGTTTTTGTCTCACATTGGAAAATGTGGGGAGACGGAGAGGGTTGAATTGCCTATAAAAAGCATTGACCTCTTGCTTTTTTTTTTAAAGCTTTCAAGTCTTATTTTTATGAGATTTTGCTAAAAATTCCTCTTTTTTGAGGTTAGTGCAATTGACACTAAAAAAAAATGGAGTATTAAAATTTATTGAAATAATTTTTTTAAAATGAAACAGGTTAAACGAGTTGTGTCGTATTACTCGTTTATTAAACGGTTTGTGTTCATGTTGAGAGTTTTTATCCGTTTATTATAAGTGTCGTTTACGAGTTTATATATTTTTTATCCGTCACCTGTTTAACTCGACAATTAATCATTTAATTCGATACATTTGACACCCGTACTGTACGGTGAAACACCCCCTTAGTCTTGGGGGGTTGAGGCGAGGATGGACTTGTTGAGAGATCAAATTTAGTCTAATTTTAGTTATAAAATCTTTAATTCTAATTTTAATTCGACCTCAATTCGAGGCATTCAACCCAAATATTGTTCAAGATGAATTTGGACGGGCTCGAGTTAAATTCAGGTTATCTAATTCGGGCTTATTTCAAGTTTGAATTTGGGTTGGAATTGTTCAGTCTTGAAATCAACTTGTTGTTCTAAATTTGATATATACTACATAATATTCACCTAAAGTAACAACAAGTAACATCAATTAAATGTTTAACATAAATATCATAGTATTTAACGCATAAAAAAACATGCTGGACAAAATCAATTTACAGTTTCTTAATATAAAGATATAGTGGTCAAATTAACATAATAGCCATAATAGCTAAATTAACATAAAAAAGCATACTTAAATCAATATTTAACCATAATATTCAGGTTGAGTCCGATTTAATATTCTAGTTGAACCCGATAACCTGAGACTTCAACACGGGTACCAAAATTCAAATCGGATTAATATTTTTCTACTCATGTTCAACTCAAGTATTAAAAACTTTTCGAGTTAAATTCGAATTGGTTTGCTCAAGTTACACCCATACACCCCCAAAGAGAACCGATAAAGGTCGATGGAATCATACCATGTGACATTTTCCATTCCGATGTCATTCCACATTTTGCTGTCACCAAATTGTCTATTGTCCCATGACTCCACGATATGGTCGAAGCACTCATCTTGTTCAACTTCTTTTTGTATATATTGCTCAATACCGTCCAATAACTTTAAGACCGATGCGATTCAATCTTTTAAGTTGGTGACTGATATGATAATCTTGAACGGTCTTGTTTACGACCTGAACCCGCTAAGACTCAATCTAACCCTCCACGAGTTATGTGTTAATTTTGTGTCGGGTTCACAGATGGTGTCTAAAATTGTCCACGTCCCATAAAGTAATACTGCATAGACTTAAAAATTAAACTTGACAATTTCAACCATTGATTTCACTGTAAGTCAAAAAATTTATTATGACTCATTACATATTCAATGATTGAAATTATTAAGTCTAATTTTTAAGTTCATTTAACATTACTCAAGTATCAGTAACTCCTCGGGGTACAAGGAACGTAGTGCCAGAGGTTTGAAGCTAGCAACTACGAAATGTGTCTCCAAAATTTGTTGAAACCAATGAACATTCAGAGAATTTGTCCTACTGAAGATATTGGCAAGAATAGGGCCCTAAAAAAGGGGAAAAAGAAATCATCTACAAAAATTATATTACTATGACTACCAGATTGTCCGGTTGGAGTTCTAAGCAATAAGAAAGAGAAAAAGAAACAAATCTTCAGGTTCGACAACATTGTATTCAAAGGAGCTGCGAGTTTATTACTAGAATTGCCAAGAACAATCATTCCACAGTCTGCACATGGCAAAGGAAAGCTCCATCAAAAATGAATCTCCCGTGCCTCTTTACCTGATACATGTTTACTTTCTGGTGTATAAGAATCAATTTTCCCTATCAAAAACTCGAAAACCAAAAGAGGAAAAGTATAACAAGAAAAACTTGTAACAAGGCCAAAATTTTCTACTTTCGACTCTGCAAGGGTGCCAATAAAATAGGATGCAATGAGAAGTTGCGCAAATCAACTAGTTACACAACCTTGGAGATATGGGTGAGTCTGATTCACATACCATTCCTATACCTGCCAATTCCCAACTTCAGCCATGGTTTCATGTTCCCATTGAACTGAATTACAGCTGCACTCTCTATCAGGCGGTTGTTAATAGAGTAATGCTATACTAATTAAATTTTGGGACTAAATTTAGAATTCAAATGATATGACAATATATTATTTAAAATTTTTATTTGAGTTCTAAATTTAATCTCAAAATTTGGTCATTATAACATTACTGTTATTGATATTCAGATATTCAGGTGATAACCCAATCCCAAGACATGCCATCTCCTATCGAGTGGCTCTGTCAATCCATAAAAAGCTAATAAGCCCATCCTATCAGTATTCTGCTCCTGCCAGTAATGATACTTTGCAGTCACATTTGCTTTTCTCCATGCAATCAAATCAAAAACATTCATACCAAATGCCCACCCACAAGTCTGAGGATCAAACTTGGAGCTAATGATTGGATTTGAGAAATTAATATATTTGTAATAACGATGAAATGCTTCAAGACANTTGAGGATCAACCTTGGAGCTAATGATTGGATTTGAGAAATTAATATATTTGTAATAACGATGAAATGCTTCAAGGCAGGTTTCCACTGCTCCATTTACATTTCCATGCAACTCCACTGAAAACAGATGGATCAGATCCTTCTGGACAACGACAACGTCGTCAAGAAAAATCACCTTTTCCAATTAAGGATAGATCTCTGGCATTTAAAAGCGAAGGCGATCCAACAAAGACAAATACTTTGGATTCCTAAACTTTGGATCAATATTCACGTCCTGTGAACCTTCAAAGTAGTGAGCCCATGAATTTGCGTCTAGTAGCTGTCTAACAACAGGAGAGTAAGAAGCATTTAACCAACCAAAGTTCTCAATGTTCTGCACTTCTATCATAGACCCTTTGAAGTCATTACTAAGAAACCAAGCCTGCATTGCCCCATAGTTCACACCGTTTGTAACAATGTGGAAAACAAGCTGCTTTGGATGCTCAGCATTTGAGATAGTCGAGTTGACAACAACGGAAACAGCCAGCAGGTTATCTGAAAATATGCAAAAGTGGTAGAGATTGTTATCCACTAATCGGGGTGAGGTCCTCTGCTCATCTGCAAGCTCTTGTATTGACTTCTTCTTGAGCCAATAAGCCATTAGTTTAAAGGTTATGCAGTGTAGATTCTTGGGTAGTGCTTCTGCAGCCAATTGCCCAAAAACGGTATTTTGGACAGTTGCTGTACTCGCACGCTGTTCAAGGGCTTGAATGTGGGATTTCATCGTCATGATTGTGGTTGCTATATCATAATGGGCATAGTGTGCCTTGAAAATCAGAAATGATAGGCTTTTTATGACTGGCTTTGCTTCATCTAGTGTGATGGGCTCCTCCCTCATGGCAGCTTTTGAAAGTAAAAATTGGCAAGTTCTTATCTTTGAACTTGAGCTCCCAGACAAGATGGAGGTTATTATGCTCTTCTGCAATAATGACATGGGCTTTGGCAAGTGTCATTTGTTCCGCTAATTGCCTAGCATATGAACTAGCACTTAATATGTCTTCAGTTAAATTGAAATGCTCAAGCTTGACCTGTTCATGTCTGGCATCTCTCTCCTGGGAAAAGGGACAAAAACACGCACCAGATAAGTTCTCAAAAATTAACTGAAAAAAGCAGTAGCATATCATCAAAACTTATTAGGTCAAAAGTAAATTATTTATATGAAGCAACTAACATCTACTGTCTTAGTAAAGGGCATGCAGAAATTTGTTGGAGTTATAGTAACTTAGTTTATTAGGATTCTTTTTCTCTTTTTTACCCTTATTAAGACTTTTGTATTTTTCTTAGACCGCAAGGATGTTTAGGTCACTTTGTAATATTATTTGACTATATATACGGGACTTTACTCTTAGTTTATGGATCCTTTTTCACTCACATCTATTTCAAGTTAGTATCAAAGCAATCAATCCTAACCCTAAGCAATCAATCCTAACCCTAACCATAGCCTCCACCAAACATCGCAACCAGCGACTCCACTGATTGCCTCCACTCCACCGACCGCCTCTACTTTTACTCTATTAAACTCCATTAAACCAGCAACTACATTTTGACCAAGCAACTCCACCGACCAGCATACTCCACCAATGCAGACAGCATACCAGTCAACCCATCGTTAACCTGCCCATCTTTTTCAGCCCACCCACCGAAAAAACCCAGCCAAACCCCACCAAAAAAAACCTTACCATCGGAAAGAAAAAAAAAACCCAGCCAACATATACCAACAAACCCAGCCCACTGCCCCACCGAAAAAAAAAAAAAAAAAAACCGCCCACAGTCCAACCTAAAACCTAGCCCAACCATCCCCCAGCTCATAACACTGTTCCGCCTTTGACCAACCCAGTGCCCAGGCAACATCTAGCTCGTGCTCAGGCCGTCCCAGTGTCAGTCTGTCACGCCTTTGTGCTTCACGTTCTTTGTGATAATGTCATCATCTTTTCACGCTACTGATTTCTTTTTTCTAGGAGTGCAGCATCTAGGACCTTTTTAAGAGGGGTCAGATCCTCTTCTCTGTTGATCTACTTTTGATGCAGTAGATCACTTATATATTTACTGGATTTCTGGGCACTGTGACCTAATTATTTGGGAGTTTTCTGTCTTTATCTATCGTTGTGGTTCGACTGGAAATATATTGTTCTCCCTTATTTTATCCCTCTATTATCTTAGAGTTATTTTTTTGTCACGGGTGCTCTAATATTATTGATGATATGACTACTACTGAGAGACTTGAGACCCCTACTATTGACACCTCTACCATTGAGACATTTATTAGTATTTCCACTTTTATGTTTGATCAGTATACAATACTTACTGGCACAGTTGCATTCCCATCACTGCCGGGCATGATCTCTTAAAAAGTTATGACACAGTTATTAAATGACCGTAACTTTGCTGAGTGGTCTCGCTCATTCCAGCTATTCTTAGGCCGTGTAGGGAAGCTTTGTTGGCTGACAGAATTTCATCCAAAGCCAGCTGATGACGACTGTGGATATTCTGTGTGGTTTTCTAAGAACTGCGCCATTCTTGGATGGTTATTTGACTCGATGAAGCCATCTATTTGCAGGATTCACCAGTTTCATAGCTCTATTCCGAAGTTATGGAGTGCATTATCACAGATGTATTCTCAGTCACGATGGGGAGTTCATGTTTTTGAGCTTTCTCAGGATGTCTCATATGCTCGATAAGGAAATATGACCATTCAGGATTATTATGGTTATTTGACCCAGCGCTGGCTTGAGTATGAGACTCTATGTCCTCTTGCTTCTATTTCGAGGATAAACATACTCGAGAGTAAGATGATACGATTCACAAGTTCCTTATAGGACTTCGTGATGAGTTTGAGGGGCCTCGTTCCCAAATCTTGTCTATGTTGAGGCTTGCTTCTCTTTATGAGGTGTATGCGCTGATTAAGCAGCATGAGCGTTGCGTCCGTATTGCATTATTTCTAGTTGCGGCGTTGACTCCTTTGGCTGACCAAATGGCCCTTGCAGCTGCTGTAGGGACTCGTTCAAGATCCTCAGTCAGGGGTGGATAGCGCTTGGACCAGCGCTGTCAGGGTGCCCCAGATTAGCGTAGACAGGGGGATTCTCGTCAGTGTGATTTTTGTGGCCAACTAGGACATCTCAGGGCTGCTTGCTGGAAGCTCAATCCAGAGCTTAAGCCGCCTCCTCGTAGCTGTACTACTGCAATTGCTGAGGTACCACCATCTACTATTGTTGTTGCTGATACTCCTCCTTGGTAGAATGATATGGATGCTATCATTTCTCAATTGGATATACTTATGTCCGACTACTGCTACAGCCACCACTACAAGTATATCTCGTGTTTTTCATGCTTACGTCAATTCGTCTCCCCTTTGGATGCTGGACTCGGGTGCTAATAGTCATATGACAAGTGAAACCCATCATTTCACCACTTTTGATGAACAGTTATATACACAGGTTCAGCTAACAGATGGGACACATGTCGTTATTATTAGTAGGGGTACAGTTCCGCCTACCAGATGGATTTACATTACATTCAATTTTTCATGCGCCAATGCTGGCCAGAATCTATTATTTGTACTTCAGTTAGCTAGAGATTTTTACTGTGCAACTGTGTTCTTATCTAACTCGTGTTATTTGCAGAACCTCAGTACCAAGAGAATTATTATTAGGGGACATGAAAGAGATAAACTGTATTATCTAGGCAATCCACCTCCAGTTTCATCAGTTCCTTCACCTCAATCACCTGTACTTGCTTTGTCTTTATTTGTTCCTAGCTTGAATGCTATTATTTTACCTAGTACTTATTGTTATGATTTTTTATCATAAACTGTTCAGTTGTGGCATGACCATTTTGGGCATACAAATTTTAAATATTTATGTATGTTATTTCCTACTTTGAGCAATGCTTGTGTTGGTGGTAAACTCGATTGTGTTATATGTTCCCTATCAAAATATGTTTGGACTAGTTATATTCCTCGCATGCATCAGTCACCCAAACCATTTGACCTCATACACTCTAATATTTGGGGACCTTCTCCTGTTACTGTTCTATCAGGTATCTGATACTATGTGACATTTATAGATGACCATACCCGTTGTACTTGGTTCTACCTTTTGCATAGGAAGTCTGATGTACTCCCTGTCATCACTCAGATTCTCCATATGATTAAGACACAATTCGATGTCATTGTTCATGCTCTTCATTCGAATAATGCTAAAGAATATGTGTCTGACGTCTTAGTGTCTCACCTTTTTTTTCTTAGTATCCTTCAGTAGCTCACTTGTCTATATACTCCTGAGCAATTGGAGTTGTTAAAAGAAAAAATAGGAGTCTGATAGGGATGGTACGGTGGCTGCACATATTTAGTTTAGAATCGGTCTCCTACTCGCCATAAGCTTTATGATAAAGTGATTTGTTATATCTATGTGGGCTATTGTCATCAGTCTAAGGCGTATTGGTGTTATGATTCTATCAGGCAACGTATGTATCGCAGTCTAAATGTTACCTTTCTTGAGCATATTCCTTATTTTTCTTCCAGTCCTGTGTCTGCCTCTCTAGTTGATGATACTCCTTTTGATTTTTCGTTACCATAGGAGCTAGAGCCATTGGTCACTATCACTACAGATTCATCAGTCTCTTCTCCTCCAGAGCCACTCATCCCTGTCAGTACCGAGTCCCCAATCTCTCTTCCTTTGCAGGTTTATGTTCACCGCCCTCGCTCTAATTGGAAAGGCCTTCGATGTGAAGGACCTTAGATTTCTGCGATACTTTCTTGGAATTGAGATTGCCTATAGCAGTAGGGGTATTTTTTTTTTCTCAGAGAAAGTATGTTTTGGATCTTCTCTCAGACACTAGGATGTTGGGGTGCAAACTGGCATCATCACCCATGATTCCAAACCTGAAGCTTACTGTTGAAAGTGAGAAGTTGAAGGATCCGACTGTCTATCATAGGTTAGTATGTAGACTTATCTACCTAGTTAACACTAGGCCAAACATTTCATTCGCTGCCAGTCGAGTTAGTCAGTTCATGCACAGACTATGTCAGCCTCATCTTGATGCAGTTTATCATATTTTTCGGTACCTCAAGTCTTGTCCTAGACTTGAGTTGTTCTATTTATCAGGATCCAGACTAGTTCTCTAGCCTGTTATTCAGATTCATATTATAAGGGAGCGTGTGACGGTCGATCTACTGTGGGCTTCTATGCTTTTCGAGAGCTCATCTTATCTCTTGAAAGAGTAAGAAGTAGTTAGTTGTCTCTCACTCGTCAACAGAGGTAGAGTATCGAGCACTGACACTTAGTACATGTAAGATTCGTTGGCTGCGATCAATTTTTGGTGAGTTGGGATTTTCAGTAACTACTTCATCTACATTATATTATGATAATCGATCTGCTATTCAGCTCGCTTCTGACTCTGTATTACATGAGAGGACGAAACATATAGAAAACGATGTTCACTTTCTTCAGGAGAAGGTTAGCAGTGGTATTGTCACTCCATCACCAATGATCAGGTTACAGATATTTTTACCAAACCTGTCACTCTATCCATTCTCCAGGACTCCATTGTCAAGCTTGCCTTAGTTGACATTTTTGCGCCTAGCTTGATGGGGAGTGTTGGAGTTATAGCAGCCTAGTTTATCAGGATTCTTTTTCCCTTTTTTACTCTTATTATGACTTTTGTATTTTGCCTAGACCACAAAGATATTTAGGTCACTTTGTATATTATTTAGCTATATATACAGAACTCTATTCTTAGTTTGGTATCTTTTTTCACTCACATATATTTCAAGTAAATTATATTTGAAAGATGTTTTTAAGTACACAAAGCCCTAAGATGACCTATGTATCTCACACTATCAAGATTCATTGTCCTTTTTGTAATTTGGTGTGGTGTATCCTTTTATGCAACGAAAACAAAAGCTATCAATCCTCTTATCTACTTTGTATGAAGGAGTTAGAATATCGCAAACATCCTAAATTGAGCAATGATGCATCAGTAAAAATTCATGGTTGAATCATTAGTTCTCATAATGCCAAATACTGAAGTATGCATGCTTGTAGACAAGATTCATTGTTCAATGTTACTGGAACTCTTTTCCCCAATCTTGATAATTTTCCTTGTATTTTAACCGACACAATCTCTACAAGTTAAAAATATCATTTATTAGAAGATTATGTTGCAATGACATAATGGATTTTTGCGGCAAGTGACTGCTTCTTGCTCAAACTTACATTCTCACCCTTAACAGCTTGAAATTTTACCTATATTACATAGTGACAATTGTAAATGTGCAAGGTACTTAATTTAATAATTGACAACTAGACAAGGGTACGGGATATACATCCAACATGTCGCAGTGGATATGCAGCTAACAAGCATGTCTAGGGATTCAAGTTCACTCTGTTTTTACAAAGCATTCTCTTGCAATAAGCCTTTGTCCTATGGCTTTTTGAAATGAGTTTAGTGTCCCCACTGAACACACCATGTTAAAAAACAACATTTTGCCCCAAGAGAGAAATGAACAACACAAGAGCATTTGAATATTTGATCCTCTCCCATATCCTTCAGTATGGGGTTGAAGGAGTTCAACACCTACCAATGTAGCCAGGCCAAACACATGCACCCAGCTTTACATAACATAAGCTTTAACATTGCACTTAGTAACAAACCCTCTTGAATCAATCCCTCCCTTTGAAGGATATCACGAAATGATTTTCCTATATGTGAGCATTCAATTACTATGCGAAAACAAATAAACAAATTTCAAACACTGGATTACTAGTTTAACTAGGAAGTAAATTATGAATACTTAATTTTAATTTCCTTCCATCAAGACTATAATGAATAAATGATGGCCTCAAGAGGGGACTTAGACCGTGAAGGAACTGGTCCCCTCCTTAATTCATTCAGATGATGGAGGCTTCTATCAAGATGTTACAGAAGAAATTGAGGTTATACAGCTGGGGGAGAATCCATTTTAGTTCTCCATCTACAGTTGCAAAAGGAAACCACTGCTTTATGTGGACCAAGGGAGTGTAATTAAGGCACTTGAGTTCTCCTCTTCTTTGCATTCAAGTGGAATCCAATCTAAATGTGGGTTAAGAAGAGAAAAAACATGTTGAGTGTTTCAGGATGTAAGGCTGGATTTCTTTCCATAACATACTAGTCCTTTCACTGGTATCAACATGGAAAGATAGGTTACTGTAGTATTCGATTGCGTGTTAATGGAAGTGGTAATATTCATTGACAGTTGGTAGTGGCTTTCATTAAAAAACATTCCATCTACCTTTTAGCATACTACATGCCCATCTTTTTACTTCAGCTTCAATTGAAAAAGGGAAGAAAAACATCAGAGGTACTTTTATGGGGAGTTTTGGGTAAGTACCATTTTGTTTCATTCAGAACCAGTTTTTCACCAATGAAGGACAAAATAAAGCATCGAAATCTTTGACTCCTCAATCAAGCACTGCTAGAAAAATGATTGTCAAGATATGTGCATTAAAGGAAAACATAATGGATTCAGTGAGTCATATGCCCATTTCGACGGCAAGGATTTGACAAGGTGGAAGGCAGAAAAGTTCTACAATAAAATTAGTAGTGTGTGGCTACTGGTGCCTTTGTGCGCCTGGTGTTGCATTTGGAAGGAGTGAAAATTCAGTTATGCAATGGTTTTAAAATTGAGTGTATCCCTATTTTTTGTGTCGCATTTAGGATATCTTGTCTGTATTGGTATTTTCCTGGAATATATACAGTGTACATTGGTTAATAATTCTCTTGCACAATTTATTCTATTCATTATGGATGCAAAAGAACATATTGGTTCAAGAGTAATTCCACTCCTTGGATAGCATAGTCTGTACATTATTATGGAACCTGATGAGCCTAAAATTAACTGGATTAGGCTCAATTAGTCAAGAAAAGCCCACGTCACCTTGGAGCCTAAGTCAACAAGTCAAGGGGGAGCCAAAGTCAAGGAGGAATCCAAGGGGGACACCCTCAAGGGGCTACCCCAAAGGGGCGCCGCCCAAGGGGGGCCACCCTAAGGGGATCCTTCCCTCATTTGTCCCTTGCTCCTTTTCTTGCGCAACCTCATGGAGTCCTTCGTTCTCTTGACTCTGTCACTCCAATTCAACTCCAGCATCCACCAACTCAAGTCCAAGCCCAGGATCCTCTTCTAAATGAATAGGAGTACGAGGGAGAGAAAATTGGGATACGCACGGAGATATAATCTTATCTTGATTGAACTTACCAAAATAGTAGAAATCCTCTCCCCCGCGTCACCGCCTCACGAAACCTATATAATATAAGCCCTCTCCACATAGAAGGCATGACATTGAAACCCCTACACCCATCACTTTTCTCTCTCTCTCTCTCTCTCCCCTAAAAGCATCGTAATACTCCCTAAGTTACTCTCCCGGTGACATTATTCATCAATAAAGATCTCTAGCCAACGCTATCGTTCCTAAGAGTTGAGTAGGTTATCCGGACTGAACCACTATAAATCTTGGTGTTGATTCCCTTATTTACTGTTTTGCAATTTGATTGTTTATTTAATGCTCATTAATTATGTCTCTTGATATACTCAACTGTTGATTTTGTGCAACACCAATTTGTGCATCATCAATTTGACATTGTCTGTAGAAAACGAGTAGTTTTCCTACTCTCTTTCAAATCCATGACAATCACTATCCGATCAATGAGTCAACAACCGAAAGACAACAATCTGGTCCACTGGGAGGAGGCTCCGCCTCCCATCGTGCCTAGGAGTGTCAAACGTGTCGGGTTAAATTGTTACGTGTCGAGTTAAACGGGTGACGGGTGAAAAACATATAAACCCGTATACAACACGTTTAATAAACGGATAAAAAATCGAAACACGAACACGAACCGTTTAATAAACGGGTAACACGACACGACTCGTTTAACACGTCTAATTTTAAATGAGTTAAGTTGGATTGGGTCGGGTTAACACGATAAACCACTCGTTTAACCCATTTACCTGTTTACCACCCGTTTGACCCATTCAACACAGTAAACCACTTATTTAACCATTTACCTGTTTATTTTAAAATGTAATATAATTTTATAAAACTAACAAAGTAACACAAATAAATACGATATTTAAAGATATCATACCACACCATATTATAAAGTATAAACTACAATCCAAAATATCCAAATTCCACCAACAACCATATTACAAATCATAAATACAATCCAAAATAATAATTATATTACAAACCACAATTTCAAACAACCACAAATTTCATGATTTACAAAGTCCCGTGAAATATATCAAATCTCCACATCCACCACAAGTCCAACGAGCAGATTCAACAACCAAATTCCCATGCCCTATACAAATTAAAATGAAATATTATATAACATTAATAATTAAATAGACTCATAACTAGATAAGTACCAAAAATTTGACATTACCTCAATTTAGTCATGATCAATGATAGATATAGAATTAGAACATTGAGTGGATATAATTTTATTAGACTTCATATTTTGATTGAAAATATCATCTATTTTCCCTTCCGAATCATCACTAGAATCATCTACAACTAAGCACAACAAAACATAAATGGACCAATAATAACATGAATTAGTATAATGAGAAAAATAATACTAGTAAAATGGAATCAAACCAACTGCTCTTCCCATGAATCTAATCTCTAGTACAAATCAAACCTTGGACAGTTTCTGAAAAAAGTGAACTTCGATACTTATTCAAAACTCTACCACCAGTATTAAATGCAGATTCAAATGCAACTGTAGAAATAGGAATTGTCATCACATCACAAGCCAATCGAGACAATATAGGATGCCGAAACTGCTCTCTTTTCCAAAAGGTTAGAGTATTCAAGTCTTTCTTTCGATCAAACCTTTTTTCATTAAAATACAACTGCAACTCAGTCACTCAAGAAACAGGATAATCTTCTTATTTACATTTGTAAAAATCCTACATTTTGTACAAAATCATTACGAATATGCAATAAACTACCTTGATCACATTCAATTCAAACAAACTAAATTATAATTTACCTGAAAAAGGCTTTCGGAATCATCAAAGACCATGAGTCTCACTAACTTGTTTCTCATTACTTGAAGTACATGAAACAACATGTGACGAGTACAATTCAAAGAGTTCAAATAAAGTATCCTGAATACACTTGAACTCATAGGAATCACCACCATAAAGTTTTGAATAAGCCCAATCTACAAACTGAATTTTGTACCGAGGATCTAAGATGATAGCAATTGAAAGAACCACACTATACTTTGACCAATACTTGTCAAACTTGACATACATATGACTTTTCATTATCCTCATAAAACTATTATTATCTGTCAATGCCTCCTTCAAAGTATGTCGAATTAGGAACACTTGGGGGAAGTACAAATTAGTTGTGGGATATGTTATACCCGAGAATAAGCAAGTAACTTTATGAAACACCCTCAACAAATTAGAAATCTTCTTTACTTTGTTTCATTCTTCTTGGGAAGGACAATGTCTATAATTAGAATCACTCAACTGTAAATGAATAAATGCACGACGATAAAAAAGTGGGTTAAACATAATATAAGTTGAGTTCCACCTAGTTGGAACATCTCCTCGCAAACCTTTTTTACTCTCTAATGAAACTTGAGCAACAAAATCCATGAACTTCTTTTTTCTTCCCGATAAACCTTTAACATATTTGATGCTTTCTCGAATTTTTATCACTGATTTATCAATTTCTTTTAAGTCCATCTTGGACTATTAAATTAAAAATATGTGCACAACACTAAACATGAAAGAACTCACCATCTCTCAAGAGAGCATTTTTAAGGTTAAGTTGACTCTTTAACAACTCAACAAAACAATCATTACTAGAGACATTATCCAAAGTCAAAGAAAATAATTTTCTTTCAATTCCCCAATCAGTCAAAAATGTATAGATTTTCCAGACAAGACAATACCAGTCTAGGGAGGGGGCATGAGATAGAAGTTAAAATTTTTTTTTTTGCAACTTCTAATCTAGATCAACATAATGAGCTGTAAGAGAAACATATCAATCAGTCGATATAGAAGTCCACAAATCAGACGTCAAACAAATTCTTCCAGGAGGAGAACCCAACATAATTTTAAGTTTATCCTTTTCTCTCTTATACATTTTTAACACATCTGACTTTGCAGTATTCCTAGAAGGCATCTTGATATTCTCATAAGCATACTTGAACATTGCTCTAATATCCTCATATTGGACAAATCGAAATAGTAAATCATGTTTAAGTATTGCCTCAACCGCTAACTCACGAAACTTTTCAGGATCAAATTTTATAGATCGTATTAGTATAGATCCTTGACCTTGACTTAGAAGTAATTGTCAAATATCCCTGGTATTTTTTTTCACACATTTTTTCATGTGAGTATGCATGTTACCAGTTCTATGACTAGACTTACATATATATTTGATATCACAAATATTACATGCAGCACTCTTTTTGCCGTCAGGATATTTTTCATTTAATTCTGTAAAATATTTCCATACTATTGAAGTCTTTTGTCGCTTACGATTAGATTTACTTTTTTCTGTAATTGTACCAGTTGATGTTTGTGTTGTTGGGAATCTAATTTCATTAGATTCATGCCCGAATTGATCTTTTTCAATAGAAATTATAATATTATGTTCGGAAGAATTCATCTGTTTAAAGCAAAAAAATAGAGTTAAATTGATATCACCCCCAACGATCACTACATACAAATCTTGTAAACAATCACTATGTACCATGAAGATGTAAAGAGGTTCGAAAGACTATAATTAGAATAGAGCCCCTAAACAAAGAGGCAGGAGACATTAAGAATAAATAGAGAAAATCTGTCACCATAAGTGTAAAACAAAAAAAAAATCAAAATTTTAATTGTGAAGTAGACGGAGACGGCAAAAGATGAGCTCTGCCGTTCACTAAAAATCAGAGAAGTTCACAAAATTTAATAACTATCTTTTTTATTTAATATAATAACTACCAACATATAATGGTAAGATTTATATCATTTATTTAATAATATTTTATAAAATAATGAAAATATTATCATTAGAATGAATTTTTATTCGAAGAGAACAAAAATAGAAATAGGGCACGTGTAATTTCGTATCATATTTAATTTTAACCATTACATTGATTCACACAACAATAATAGAACTTTGTCTACCTTTATATCTGATTCACAGAATCTTTACAAAAATTTACCCGTTACATTGATTCATAGAATTTTGAGTCTTGACTAGCTTGGAGAGTGAAAGTGAAGGAAAAAAGTTAGAAGAGAGAGAAAGTGAAGGAAAAAGCATCTAACTTCATGAGATCCTTTATCTGCAACTATATATATATATATATATATATATATATACACACACAAGTTTCAGTTCAGCCGATCAACTAATCAAATGATCAATCTATATAATAAAACAGGAGTATGTTTGATTTTTGTCCCAGTTATATTTTTCCCTTAAAAATCATCATCAATCATTTCCTTCATTCATCATTTTTTTATCAGATTCAAACGTCAAATCGCATCACTTATTTCTATCATATGTTTAATCATTATATATTTATTCCTTAAAAAAATCACATCACTCATTTTTACCATATATTTAATTATTTAATATTTAATTAATTTATAATTAATATATTTTTAAAAAAATTAATATAATAGGATCGATTTTTTATACGGTCGAATTTTATATTTTATTGTGCCTTCAGGCATGGATTATAACTAGTATATATATACACAATCAACTAATCAATATATATATATATATATATACACGATCAATTAATCAAATACTTCAACTAATCAGATCTAAATGCAGATCTAAAATGGAGAGAGGAGCAACACCTTCGGTCAGCCATTCAATTAATCAATATATATATACACGATCAAATAATCAAATACTTCAACTAATCAGATCTAAATGCAGATCTAAAATGGAGAGAGGAGCAACACCTTCGGCCAGCGAGCTCCGTGGTCAGGGTCAGCCTAGATGGAGTCTTGAAGAGAGGAGCAAGAGCAACACCAAAGCTTGGAATAAGAAAGAGAGAGAGAGAGAGAAACAGAGAAAGAGTGGAGCTTGGACTGGAGAGTGGAGGCGCAGCACGTTCAGCCGTTCAGTGGAGAAGAAATTAGATTAGGTTTGGGACAAATAACTTTATATATTTTATGTGTAACAGTCATTAAAAAATAAAAAAAAATTGGTTAATTTTTTTTAAATAATTTTTAATTTATTATTAAATTAATTTTATTTAAATGAGTTATAAATGAGTTGACAGGTCTCACCCGAACATGATCCGTTTATTAAACATGTTAAACGAATTGACCCGTTTATCACCCGAACCCGTTCAAATCTTACTCAAACTCATTTAATGCGTGCTGATTCGTGTCGGTTAATCGTGTCGCATTAAATTTTGACAGGCCTACTCGTGCCCTCGTAACCATCTGCTACTACGACTGGACAACAACAACAATTTTTACAAACTGTGCAGCTGCTGGTAAAACAGAACCAGTAAATCATTCAGTTAATGCTCACCCAAGGGCACGTCGCCCCTTAGCTTGTGGGAGAAGCCCCACTCCCTCCAACGCGGAGCAGCTGCCTATCCCTTCGGGGCGTCAGGCAGCCCCTCACCATGGGGGCCTTCGCTAGAATGCCCCAAGGCCACACCAGGGCACTCCTCACCCAGCAGTCCCTTCTTAGCGCGCAAGGAGCTCTCGTGTACCCCCTCTGTACATACTTACACAATAGAACGAAGATGGAGAAAGTCAATATGGAGACCATGAAAGCCAGTACCGCCACCCGACCAAGGATGTCCCCAATCAGTGGGACAAGAGGATTAGAGAGGTGCAAAACCAACTCGGTGATGCTCTCAACACCATCAAGGCACAAGCACCTGAAACCGTGGACTACCTGGTAAGACGTACCGATACACCTTTTGTTGTTGATACAGTTAACTATCCCTTACCCTCGAAGTTCAAGATGACAACCATCGAGATCTTCGACAGAACCAAAGACCCCCTCGACCATCTCAACACATATAAGTCCCTGATACAACTCCACAACGTGCCTAAGGAGATTATGTGTAGAGCCTTCTCTACTACCTTCAAGGGGTCTGCTCGCCAATGGTTCGGGAAGATCAAGCCCTCCTCCATTCCCTTCTTCGTAGAACTAAGCAGATCCTTCGTCTCTCACTTCATTGGGAGACGTCGATATCAGAAGCCTGTAACCCACTTGTTCACCATCAAGCAGGACAGGGAGAAAAGCCTCAGAGATTACCTCATCCGTTTCAATGAGGAGGCTCTCCAGCCTTCGCACGTCTAGTTTCATGTTCTCAGTCCTCAAGAAAGCCGCCCTCCAACTTGCCCGAGCTGCTGTCAAGAGCACAGAAGTACATGAATGCTGAGGACGTCACCAAGGCTCGTCGAGGTGAGTCATCTGGAGGAGGGGAGAAGAGGAAGTACACCCGTGAGGACAAGTAGGAAGCGGAGAACAAAAGGAATAGGACAAAGAGAATCTCTGTCAAGGACCACCTTGGACGCCCACCTCTGAGAAAGCGGAAAGCCTTCATGCTGCTCAATGCTTCCGTGGAGCATATCCTGTTCCAAATACTGGATGACCCTATAGTATGCTGGCCAGAGAAGATGAAGACTGGCCCGAACCGAAGGAGTTCGAACAAGTATTGCAGCTTCCACTGCGACCACGACCATGATACTAACAACTTCTTTGATCTTAAAAGGCAGATCGATGAGCTTATACAACGTGGCCAGCAAAGGCAGTACGTTGCTGGCAAAGGACAAGCCTTGCCACCTGACCGAGACCAGATTGACAGAGAATGCCAACAACCCCTTGGAGAAAATCCAAACGATCTCCTGAGGGCCAGGGAGAAGTAGTTGACTCGAACTCCTCCAAGAAAGCCTTGGCCCACCTATGGATGCCGAACACCATAATATTTTATCTATCCTTTATTGTTTCAGTTAATTTATTTTATTATTTTATGAAACAAATTCTGCGAAAATATTGCGTCCAAAATTGTCTTGTTTTCCTAAAAGTTACAAATAACTTACAGAGCATGACCTAACAACAAAATAGACAAAAAGAGCCCATCGCCAGGCACTCCTACCAGCAGGCGCCCAAGCAAGGGGTGTCACCCTATCCACCTTGGGCGCCTCCCTTGATGTCGCCTTGAAGAGGGGTCTCGCCCCCTCCACCAGGGCGCTTCTCATGATGCCGCCTAGACGAGGGGTCTCTCCCTCTCCACCTGCGGAGCCTCCCATAATGCCTCCTAAATGATGGGTCTTGCCCCCTCTCACCAGGCGTCCAGCCTCAAGCTCCCAGCTCTAGACATCCAGCCGTAGATGCCCAATTCCTCAATATTATCCTCATCTCCATCTCAATGGAATGAGTCTTTTTCATGGCAGCCATCTTTCGAGTTATACGTAGCTCGATCTATGACTCTAGTCTTGCGCAAGTAGTCATATTGTAAGCCTCTGTTACGACAGCCATCTTTCGAGTTATACGTAGCTTGGCCTATGACTCTGCTCTCACGCAAGTAACCACCTTGTAAACCTCTGCCACGGCAACCATCTCCTGAGTTATACATAGGTCGGCCTATAACTCTGTTCTCGTGTAAGTAGTCACCTTGTAAGCCTCTACTTCAGTAGTCATCTCCCAAGTTATACGTAACTCAGCCTATGATTCTGCTCTCATGCAAGTAGTCATCTTGTAAGCCTCTGCTACGGCAGTCATCTCCCGAGTTATACGTAGCTCGGTCTCTGACCCTGCTCTCATACAAGTAGTCACCTTGTAAGCCTCTACTACGGCAGTCATCTCCTGAATTATACATAGCTCGGTCTCAGACTCTACTCCCGCACAAGTAGTCACCTTGCAAGCCTCTGCCACAACAGTCATTCCCCGAGACTATACATAGCTCGACCTTAGCTCATGCGGCCCTCTTACGGGACGTCCATAGCTCTAACTTTGCTCTTATGCAAATAGTCTGTCTCTCTCTTTAGGTAATCATGTTAGATATTTTAATATTGGGATAACATTATTTTTGCCAGGTATACTTTTGAAGCTCAGGCCATCTGTAACCTGCAAGACTATATTAGATTGACACCGAGCCATTACTAGAAGCAGGGTAGCTATGTGGAGCTACAGTTCTGGTAGCAAGACTGCATTGGAGTCTTAACTCCTACAACAGTGCAAGGGCTAGCTCTGGTATGAACAGAAGTCCCAATCTGAGAAAGAGTGGGGGCACCACAGGGTTTCATCTCCCAGGAGGTAACCTAGCCATTGGATCTTAACCGAGAAGCACTTGCGGCATCAAACATCGCCCTCTTAAGAGGAGGGAAATACATCATCCTAAAAGCACAGTCGCCATTATCGCTTTATCAATAAGGCCCCTATAATTAGAGACAAGGTCAGTTAGTGACCAAAGCACCAGAGAAGCACCGCCCATAGCAAGACTTAAGGCATCCCCCAAATACAGTAGCACCCAAGACCTCCTGGTGTCGCCCAAGGCACCTGTCCAACCTCTTGGCATTGCCCAAGGCACCCTGCCAATTTCTTGGCGTCGCCCAAGACGCCCTACCAACCTCTTGGCATCGCTCAAAACGCCTGCCAGCCTTCAGGTGGCTCCCATAGCAGCCTCCACCGTTGTGCAAAGCAAAAAAAAAAAAAGGAGATACGGGTCATGGGAGGCCAACGCCCAAGAAGAAGAAAAAAAAAGGACAAGAGAGGCAACACCCAAGGAAAAAAAAAAAGAGAGAGAGAAAGGGAGCAACAGGCAGCGCCCAAAAGAAAGAAAGAAAAAAAAAGAAGAGATGGATCATGGGAGGCGAGCACCCCAAGAAGAAGAAAAAAAAAAGGGGGCAGCTGACTAGCGCCCACAAAGGGGCCAATGCCTAAGAAGAAAAAAAGGAGCAACAGGTCAGCGCTCACAAGGCGGCCAACGCCTAAGAAAAAACAATTTTCAAAAGTCTCCGAAGATGAAAAAACACCGTGAGAACAAGAAAACTCCTACTCAAGTGAAGAAAAAGTACATGCCCTTAACTCCTTCCTCTCGTGAAAAGTCAGAGGTTGGGGGGCAAATGATGAGTTCGAAATTAACTAGGCTGCACTCAATTAATCAAGAAAGGTTCACGTCACCTCGTAGCCCAAGTCAACAAGTCAAGGAGGAGCTTAAGTCAAGGAGGAGTCTAAGGGGGACAACCTCAAGGGGCTATCCCAAAGGGGCGCGGCCCAAGGGGGGCCACCCCAAAGGGATCCTTCCCTCCTTTGTCCCTTGCTCTTTCTCCTGTGCAACCTTGTGGGGTCCTTCGCCCTGTTGACTCTGTCGCTCCAAATCAAGTCTAGCACCCACCAACTCAAGTCTAAGCCCAGGATCCTCATTTGACTGAATAAGAGCATGAGGGAGAGAAAATTGGGATACACACGGAGATCTAATCTTATCTTGATTGAACTTACCAAATTAGTAGAAACTCTCTCCCTCACGTCACCGCCACACTAAACCTATATAATGTAAGCCCTCTTCACATAGAGGGCATGACCTTGAGACCTCTACACCCATCACTTCTCTATCTCTCTCTCTCCTGAAAGTATTGTAATATTCCTGAAGTTACTCTCCCGATAACATTATTCATCAATAAAGATCTCCGGCCACTACTGCCGTTCTCGAGAGTGGAGTAGGTCACCCGGACCGAACCACTATAAATTTTGGTGTTGATTCCCTTATTTATTATTTTGTCATTGATTGTCTATTTACTACTCATTAATTGTGTCTCTTGATATACTCGACTATCGATTTTATGCAATACCAATTTGTGCATCATTAGAACCTATATGGAAACATTTGATTTTCAAACAAAGAATTGATTCTGTGTTTTTTCTAAAAACTAGAAGATAATTCAAATGGCCGGCATGCATTGTTGTGAGTGAAAGAGAGAGATTAGAGAAAGCTAACAAATTTTCACTTTTTGCCAAACGAAAAGATTAGTAGCCTGCCAAAGTGTATATGCATATTCATTTACTTAGTAGATTAAAACTGTATGCTAATCTAAACAGGCAATAGAGCAGGTCAGAGTGACAGATTTCTTCCCTGCTAAAATCTAGAAAGCTCCCTTTGATGGCTGATATTATCTAATGAGGAGACCAATAAAAAAAACACCTATTATCAAACAGCACTAAGATGTTAAAAATGGGACTCCACTACAATGGATCAGTGAAGCTACCATTTGTACACTTAAGCACCTTGCATGTATAGCAGCACATCATACAAATGGCAAGCTCATAGTTGCGGCTTGATTTTGTTTTTGTTTTTTTCGGTGGTCTTGTCAGTTCTCGGTACCAAGATGTCTCCAGTCACATAAACTTACTGTTTTCCATTTGAAACCATAAAAACAGGGAATAATACAATTTTGTATACAGTTACGCCCAATCCATATGACATCTTATGTAGTGTCATGCAGGCAAAAAGGTGGCACCAAGTATCTTGAACATTATTGAAAGACATCCAAACCATGGTTAAAAATTACGGTATTGGTCACCGACTCAGAAGGTACTGATACACATCGGTCGCAACGTCTCAATATGGTATCGGCTGATATGTTCAAAATACTAGATAGAAAGTTCAAAAAATTCTAAAAAAATTATAAAAATATTTAAAAATGTAAACAACATCATTCGTAGATCATCTATCAAAATACATAATCTAAGACATTAAACATAGTAAAAACGAATTATAAGGGTGCTACCGAAAATATTTATCAATATGATATTCAATTTAAACATTTAAAAAAATACTGATCTACAATCATCGCCCCATGTTATAATTAAACAACACATGAAATTACTAGAAAAAATCAATTTGATTTTTGTGTGTTTATAAAAAAAAAAAATTATGTATGGGAACATAAAAGAATTTAAAGAAATTTTAGTTTATATATTTACATATATCATAATCATGTAATCTAATTTTATAATAATTAAATATGGTTTTAATATACATGGTATACTCCCAATGCCCACTGACATATATATATATATATATAACATTAATGCTATTTGTATTGACTATTGGGTACCTAACAGTAATAGTCCAACACTCTCACTTCCTCGAACGCGAAGGGAGAGAGAAAGCCGATCATGATTCATGAAGGCAGAGAGAACCGTCATTCTATAATAGAAGAAAAGATGATGTTGGGTACTCCAGCCCTACTCCTAAAGGGCAACAAGAAGTAGAAGAAGAAGGTGAAGATTTGCAGGTTTTTATTACATATACTTTATATTCTTCTTCTTTTGTTTTTATAATTCCAAAAAGGTGTGATTTGGGCCTGGAGAGTTTTTTTTTGTCACTGATTTAGGGTTTGAATTTTGAAAAACTAATGAATTTTTGTGGGTTTTTAAGTTATGGGCATTTGATTTTTTGTTTTATTTCTTATCAATCTCCTTTTCATTTGTTTATTTTGTTACTATTTCAACCTAACACATATTGTGATAATAGTACAACTGTGTTCTTCTCAAAGAACAACAAAATTTCTAGTGGGTCTAAGCATATAAAAATTAAATATCTTTTTGTCAGAGATCTTGTGAAGAAAGGTGATATTGTGATTGAACTTATTGATACAGAATCAATACTTGCCGATCTTTTAACTAAGGGACTAAAACATGTAAATTTTAAGAAACATGTTGACAACATGGGTATTTTAGGGGCTTTTGATGTATTTGGTTAGTGATAGTTGATTTATGTGTTAAGAACTTTAGTATTTATTTAATTTCATATGTGATATTAGATACTCAATATGGTTGAGATGCATCTATTTGATAAATAATAAATATTTGGATGATCATCTTTGTTGTTAGCAAAATATTCTTGTTATGTTATATATGTGTACATTTATGACATGTCAATTTATACAAAATTTTAAGGCTTGATTTATGTCTTAAATATGATTATTTTGTCAATAAAGTATGTCTCTGATTTCATCATTTGAAAAAACTTGAGATTTTAAGTTGAAGACATACTAGCTTATTCTTGAAACTGGTGAATTTCTCTAACTTATTGATGAAGTATGTTGTTAAAGAGAAATCATTTGGAGAACTGATAATGAAAATAACATGTTTATCAAATCACATATTTAGATGTTATTTTCTTGCTACACTACCACTTCTTGATTCATGTCAATAGGATTACTATTTTTTGTAATCATGAATTGGTTCTATATCAATAAAGGATGTAAAAACGGTCATGGTTCGAAAATAGTGATTTTATTGGACTGAGTTGTGTTTGAAATATTGTCTCAAGACCGTATTGTTTTGTGGTCACTTTGAGTTTTGTTTAATTAGCTTGAGAGTCATTTTTCAAATAAATTATTTTATTTTATTTTTTAAATAACTACAATTAATGTTGTCCAAGTGGGAGAATGTTGAAATTTTTTTATATTGTACTTCCATTAATTGATAATTAATTTTTAGTTTGTGAAAAACGGATTGAATTTGTGGTTCAATAAGATGAGCCTAATATTATTAAGTGATCTATTTTGATAGACTTATCTACATCTTTTTTAATTGATATGGTTGAAGTAATTATGTGTAGGCCTTAATTTAATTGTAGCCCGTAATAGGAGAACTCATTAGATTCATTATAAATAGCAGGTTAGATCTTCTCTTCACTTCATAACTTAAATTGACTTGTCTTATTGAGAGACGTTTATTGTTTTGAATAATGAGTGGAAGACCTTGCCCTTCAGCGAAAAAGTCCTAAAAATTGAATATCATGACTCACATAGGTATGGTTTAAACCTATATGATTTAAATCTTGTAATTTACGTGTTCTAAATTTTATATATAAATCATTAAAATTATTACATATATATATATATATATATATATATATATACATCTTGTAATGAAATATGATATTTTAATCTAACATCCACTTCATAAATAACTTGGCTATATTGCATGAAAGTTGCATTTAGCGGCTCCATCATTATGAATAGGACATTCCAACAATATCCGCTAAAATAATTTTTTTTTGTTTTTTTCTAACTTACCTCTTAAATAACTGGAGTAGGTGTAGACCCTTCATCTATTTCTAACTTTTCACTGATATCAATGGATTGTATTTAGTGGCTCTTTCAACATGTTATCACTGATGATAAATTTTTAGAAAAATTTCAGGTCACTAACATGAAATGGAGTGAACAAAAGTGAGGAAAAAAAGCTTATAACAGGAGACATTAACATGTTTGATTGAGGAAGTGTCGAAGACAAGGCAAATAGAATGTCAGGGAAAGGGGTATAGAGACAAGGCTATGGGAAGATACACCACAATTGATTGTTGGTGCAAGTTCAAAAATTGGTGGTTTTTTTTAACAGTTCTGTTGATGAAATAACTGAAGTGCTCCTGTGAGAAATAAAATGTTATGTGCTTTGATCCCCTAAGGGAACGGATACGGCTCCGTGGAATCGTACCATGACATTTTCCATTCTGATGTCATTTTACAGCACTGTGGTGTTGTCGAAACTCTCATCATGTTCAATTTTTTTTTGTATATATTGTTCAATATCATCCTACAACTCTCGGATCGATAGTATGTTAAATTTGAATTAGGTATCGAAGTTAATTGAATTGTATTTGTTCATTCCAGAAATGTCTTTCCTTTTTATTACTGTTCAGATTAAAAATATGTCTCTTCAATCCGAACAGGTTGAACAACTAGTGGCATCCCCGTACAGGCACTAATGGTTTATAAATAGACTGCCTTCATGTCATTTCAATTATGAAAAACAGACAAAAACTTTATGCATATTGTTACATCTTCTCTCTCTTTCTACATTGCATTTTTTTTACAGTTCAAGTATAAAACACAAAATTGTATTCGTTGGAGCCTTGTAGATTGAAGCACTGCATCGTTAAGAACGAAATACGTTATATCTTGAGAGATAGTTATTTATCAAAATTTAGCATCGAGAAAGAGCAAATTTATCTTAAAGAAACCGTGATTATACATGACTCGAATTATTTCTGAATTTCTGGATTATTATTATCCTTCTTCTTATGCGTCACTATAAAGTGCAATTTTAATGATTATAGAGTTATTACAATAATTCTGATTATATATATATATATCGGATAACATTGTTGCCATTTAGCTTCCCCGGCATCAAAAGTATGCAGTAGTTAGTGTATGAATATTACAATTCACCTTGCAATCAAATATGTATATCTTAATCTGATTTCAACTTCATGATGACGAGGCTATATTGCATGGAAGTTGCTTTTATTGTCTCCATCATTACAGGCTATATGGCATGGAAGTTGCTTTTATTGTCCCCATCATTAGAATAGGATATTACACAATAATAGAATTATTGTTTAATTAATTATGCCTAAAAAATATTATTAGTACAACAACAGTCTCCTAAGTAACTGGAATAGATACTCCATTTGAAGACAATTTTTTTAATTGTACATAACCTATCAAAATTAAATTTCTTGCACTATTTACAGTAAAATTGAATAATTAATTCAAACTTACCAAAATACATGCAGAAAAACTCGGATCAATCTTCAACAATCAACACTTTCAACTGAATTTCACCATACAAAAACTTGATATGGAGTGAATAAAAGGGATGACAAAACATGCTACAAGAATTATAATGCGTAACCTTTAGTCTAACCTTTGATAATTTAAAATTTTCAAATTCAACACTTCTCATATATCGTAAGGGTTAGTCACCGTTATTCTTCAGGAAACATATTCTAATTTTGCTCAGACTACAGTAACCAGTATTTAAGTTTGAGAAAATAGTCGATAGATGGTGTGTGTATGTGTGTGAGAGAGAGAGAGAGAGTGAGAGAGAGAATAAGAGAGATACAGTATATAAGGTTTTTGAAAAATTGAAAAAAGGGGCTTGACCCCTAGGCTTCAACATGGCTCTGTGGATTCGGAGTTTGCTCATGATGTTGTCACAACATATTCATTAGCGCAGACAAACAAAGAGGTAGTAGAAAATTGAATCTTATAACAGGAGTCCTTTAATGATATAATTCAGGAAAGTGTGAATGAAAAAGGCAACTAGAGAGACAGGAAGGGAACATAGACAAGGCAATGAAAAGATACACCACTGGTATGATTTGATAAACGATGGCATCATTTTCTTTTACATATCGTTCAATTAATACTATTCAGCAACACCATGGTTGGTTCTTCTCTGTGCAACTTGAATCGATGGCTAATACTATTGACTTTGAATTATGAATTATGACAATTAGGTTGTATAACTGAATGAGTGATCAATGATTAATAGTTTGATTAGTTATAATAAAAAAAAATTATAGTACATTTTATGTAGTTAACCTCATTTGTTGTAAAGTGTTGTAAGTAGTTTTTTTTTAATTTTTTTAATTAATTAGGAAAAAATTAAATAAAGTGTTCATTCTAAATAGAATTTCTGGCTCCACCCCTGGATAGCATGTGGTTATGTGTATACTTATACAGAGAGTAATATTTTTTGAGCCCTAGAAAATTGATTTAATTCAATAACTTAAGGATGTATAAGGTTATATGACCCTAATAAAGAAGTGCAATAATTATGGTTATAATAACAGTAAATTGTACCATTGATCCCTCAAGTTTGTCATTTGAAGGCCAAGAGCTGCATTCTAACTTGTATAGATTAAAGTGTGCAGACTTTGAGAAATCATTTTATCAAAAAGCAACCTGACAGCTAAAACAAAGTAAAAGAGACAAAAAATAAAAAAAGACTCGACTCTGAGCACAAACACCTCTCAACCGCCCACGGATAGTCAGACCAAATCCCTTAATCTCTGCTCTATGATTCCATCTATCTTCTCCATCATCTCAGCTGTTAGAAAGTTCTTTCCGTCTCCAATCTTGCCTTGCCTAAAAAATGTTTTGCTCTCTATCACCAAGTCCGAGACGAGGGAGACTGATCCGTTCTTATTCACCTCCAAGTTACTCAATTTCTCAAAACTACACAGCTCTAATACTTTGTGTATTACACCTTCATTTTCTTCCTTTAAGGAAAAAGGGTAGCCTATGAACTCACCCAATCTCTTTGCATGAAGTGTTGGGTCATTCTTCATGTCCTCATATTTTACGAACAACACTCTATCAGGCCATTCTAAGCTTGCTTTCCAATACCCAAGAACGTGATCCCAAAATGGTCCAAATGGTGAAATTCCCTTGCAAAACTGCTCAAATGCCTCTTCTAGAACTAGGGGTGGTAGTTCCTTGGATCTCAACTTGCTGGCAAAATGCCACAGAGAAACAAACATGTCTTTTGGGTCTCGATACACATAAACAATACGAGAACCCGAGACTAATATTGATTCCGGTAAAACAGTATAAGGCATATGAGTGGAAAAGAGAGAAAGGTTGGGCCTCTGATTTGGGTTCTTACTGGCGTACAGCTCCAAAAAGGGCACATGGATGTGGGGGTTACCAGTGAGCAAAGGGTGGTCATGATAATCATAAAGGTTTCGATTCATTATGGTAAAGAGAAGGGCCTTAAACCAAGTAGTACCGGATTTTGGTATGGTGGCCAAGAAAACATCTGTGGGTCGAACCTCGAAACTTTGTTGAAGAGTTATGACTCCTAGAAGCGGTGATGGCGGAAACCAAAAGCCTTGGTAGTGATGAAGATGTTCTCTTATCCATCCTTTGTCTTTGGGAAGGATAGAGACCACTTCTAAGAACTTATTGTGGGTTTCTTGGTGCTCTTCCTCTTGCTTCTCATCTTTGAGGGTACAAGAGTTTTGGGTAGCCAAAAGATCTGCCATGAAAAGAGACTTCAACAAGCCCGAAACAGAGATAATATGCAGACAGCAGGGTGGAAGAAAAACATATCATAGATATTACTATATAAAGGATGTGAGGTCACCAAACAGTCCTAAACACACCAAACCTTTTTTTCCTAACTACTACAAGGATATCAACATCAAATAATTTATAATGAAATTATATCATTAAGTAAAAAAATTAGATCAAATTTTTATGTGTAAATAACATTATTCTAAATTTAATTTATTTGCTTGTACACCCAATTTACAAAACCAGCATACCAAAAACGCCATCCAAGATGCAATATCTATACATCTTGCAATGAAATATTATATTTTAAAAGCAGAATTAGCAACAATTTTGATTTATTTTAAAAGCAGAATTAGCAATTCCGACTTTATGCGGTAAAGCAGAATCAAAACATACGCTTTTACTATTAAGGTGTATTTGTCAAATCCGTTTTCAAACAAAAAATGTGCACTTTATATTTCAATCAAAGCGGAAGTGTTGAATCCGATTTCATTATAAGGCGGATGTGTTGAACATGTCTTCACTAAAAAACGGGCCTGTTAAAAACGCTTTATAATGAGAGCGTATTTGTCAAATCCGCTTTCATTGTGCTGCCTTTTCGAGCCCAAACAAACATTAAAAAATTAATAACTTAACTACACCCACCATGACACTTTATGAACGTGTTGAAAATTTATTTTTACCATATTATAAAATTAAATTACGGTATTATAAAGTTATCCTACTTCTAAACAAGATGATAACAATAAAAAAGATAAAAACCCTAAACATTAAATAACCTACCCAATGAAAATATTATTATCGAATTGGAGAATACCAATCGTATCCCCCAAACCCAAACAACAAACCCTAAACCCAGGGAAACACTACAACAAAAATCGTTTTTTGTGACGATATTTTTCGTCGCTAAAAGTAAACAAATCGTCGCTAATTATTTTTTGGGACGTTTTTTTTTGTCACGTGTTCGTCATAATAGCCTCATCGCAGAAAGTATTTTGAGACGGAAATTTAATTTTATTGCAAAAAAATAATTTTTGCGACGAAAAAAAACGTTGCCAAAAGTTACCAAAACGTAACTAAAACATATTCCCCAGCATAAAAATATTAAAATAATAATTTGATTAGTTATTCGCGATGCAAATAAATCGTCCCCAAAAATGTTTTAAATAACAAATGTTAACAATATTAAATAAATTAAGTTATCGTGACATAAATAACTCGTCGCAAACAAATATTTTTAACTAAAAAAATGTTAAAAATATTAAATAAATTAATTTTTCACGACGCAAATAAATCGTCGCGAATAATTTTTACATAAATTAAAAATGTTAAAAATATTAATTAAAGTAATTTTTCGCGACGTAAATAAATCGTCGCAAATAAATTTTTTTAAATAAAAATGGAAAATATAATAATTTAATTTATTTTTTGGCGACGTAAAAAAAGTGTCGCGAATAAATTTTACATAAATTAAAAATGTCAAAAATAATAATTTAATTAATTTTTCGTGACTTAAAAAAATCGTCGCAAATAATATTTTTAATTAAAAAAACTAAAAAATAATTGAATAAATATATTTGCGAGGTAAAAAAATCATCACAAAAAAAGTTTGTACTGCAATTTTCGTGACGATTTTTATTTCGTCGCAAAAAAGTTTATTTTTTTTATTTTACATAAAAAAATAATTTTTTAATAAAATTTTTCACCTGTACACCAATAATACATGTATTCAATAAAAACTAACATAATTAATACATTTAACATCTTTTTAAAAAAAAACAAAATTTTATTTCCAAAAGGAATGAATTACAAGAATCAAAGAACAAAAAGTTCTAAAAATAGAAAAAAATAGCTTTAATCCTTTAAGAGAATTTAAACCATCTCTAATTACATTTAATGTCTGTTAAACTTGAACCGGTACAGCAGTCCAGCTCCATGCATTGAAATATCATCTCCAAGCTCAACTGTATCCAGGATCTACATAATCAAACTGACCACCACACAAAACCTTCCTCCTCCGAGCAATAGGGATTCTGGACTAATCCTGATGCAAAACCAACCACTATGAGAGGGCTACAGTAAAAAACAGTCCCAATGATATGATAACTAGACTTTGGATATTATAAGCTAGAGTAGATGTAAGGTAATGCCTTACTCGCTCCAAGCCGCTGCAACAATGTTTAATACTCACATAGCTCATGTTAACGTTAAAGTTAGGCAATGGAATGCATGCTTACCCAGAAAATCAAATTTGAGAGTCAGAAGTTTAGTTTCAATTGATCATATTCAAGCCGGTTGTCAAAGAAATGATGCGTATAAACCGGTTCATTAATGGAGTGAACTTGTTACTTACATTGTTCTAGATCTTGGCATGTTTGTTTATCTGTGTAAGTTGAATTGATCTAACCTCTTGATTAGAAATTATGAAGTACTAGAAATTATGAGGCAGTTATAAACTTCGCTGCTCCACATGCCTGATATCACCCAAAGGTGACAGACATTCCAGCCTAGAAGGACAATTCTGAGTCCAGGTGGACTCTAGCATGCTTAATGAGTCATAGAGCCGAACAAATACAAATTGAAATTTGAAGAAAAACATGGAGTTGGGTGCATTGATGAACAAGATACTATCTTTTTGACCATATCAATATCTTAGAAATGAGATAATGGATGTGAACTCAGTTCCAAAACCTTGCTTTGATCCATTAGGTGACTAAAAAAAAGGAGAATAAAAAACCCCAGAAGATGTATCAGCATCACTTCAATCACAGTGCACACCCCTCTACATGCATATTAGAAAGCTAATTCTCCAAAAAGCATAGCAATAAAGTTATGAGTTGCATAGTTATGGTTATCATGTGTACCTATAAATAGGAAAGGTGCTGCACACGGAAACCACCTCAGGAGTGTCCACTAGCACCTCCAGCTTGATCTCCATCCAAAAGCTCATTTACACAATACTGATGCAAGTTTTCATACATTTTCTTCCACTGTAGAACCAGCTGCATAGATCTTTTGCAATCAAGCTTTAGTCTTTGTCTCCATTTCAGTAGCCGCAGAAGAACCTTGTTGCTGAATATAAGACCAGGAACAAATGTTAGACAAAGATTTCAGGTGCACTTTGTACTCCAATTCTAATTCCCACAAGTTAAACAACAACTTCTTTGTAATGCAACTTACTACATAAATCAACGGCTATAAGGCAACACAGAGACACAATACTTGACCCAAACCACGATAAAGAGGTAATATTAAGAGCAATTACAATCTCATTTAGGATAGCATGCTTGGCACTGACACGAGGTGAACAGTAATTGGGTAGTGTTTGGTTTGCTGCTGCTCAAAAACCATGAATTTTGATGTGTTCCTTCTTTACGATCCCAGCCTGTTCTTAAAAGGAAAAAAAAAAAAAAGGAGAAGTATCAAGAGGTAAGAACACATACACATAAAACCAGGACACCAAATGACTAACCATGACCCTACTTACGAATAGCAGGGCCATAATTCCCTAAATCTAAGCATCCACACAAGAAGTAAAAGGATATGTTGTACCAATGTTTTGTGCGTCTGCAAGTGTATTTTTGTGTTTTTTTGTTGGTTTTAATTTTGTAGGGGGTTGGGATGCGTAGTAGTCAATGGTGCCACCAATGTGATAGTAGCAAGTAATTGGCTTTCAACGATTTCATGGAGAACAAGGGTATATTCTAAGTCAGCAATCAGGAAAATAATTTAAAAAAACAGTTAAATGATCAAACACCATTGAGAAAACCACCACCACCACCCTCCTGGCATAGACAGAAGTTACTTAGTGACCTGCTGTCAGGTTCAATTTGAGAGGTAGAATCAAAAGTATCCTTGGCAAATTATGACCTATCAAACTGTAGAAAAACTACCCTTTTTTTTCTATTTTTCCCATTTATTTGGGTGCGCATCTCAAAGACTTCAACACGAGTCTTCTATAACAAAGTCGGAACCATAGGGTAAATCACCTGAAGAAGAAAGGTAGAAACATTTTTCCTCTGATCACCTTGAAGCTGAATAACCTTCAAAAGGATAACACAGTATAATATGAGGTCCAGACGATACCCACCACCCCCCAAGAAAACAATATTAGAGAAACCCAAGAGAATATTAACGAGGGTTAATGCAAAGCTGGCCTAATTATGGGTCATGGACAACAGTACCATTGCAGCAAAACTCCTTCATAACTATAATGGGTTGCATGCATATTTCTCACTATTATCACAACTTCATAATCTTTGTTTATATCTGACCAGAAAAAAAAAAAAAGAAATAAGCTCTTTTATAAGTATTGAAATGTAGAGGTGTGGTAAATGGTTCTAAAATCGCCCTTCACGGAGAGTAACGACGTAATCAACACGGTTACACCTCCCTAGACTGAGAGGCCTTTAACTCTCTGCTATCACCAGGTCAAAGATAAAGTTGAGTGCGTTTGTTTTGGATAATGGCCTTTCTGTACACTTACTCTTACAATACCAATCATTTTGCATCACTTTTCTAACTATTGAAATTTGCATTAATATTTCAAGTACTTAACTTCTTAATTAAATGTATGGCCTTCTGCAAAAACACCAAAACTTTTCACCTTCTTTGATATGCTATTGCATGAGCTATTATGTTCCTTCTAATAACGTTTTCCCCGACTATGTAAAAAAAGAGGGATAATATGTTAATAATGGAGCAATAGAGGACATTGAAACCAATGCTACAAAAGAAATTTAACATTCGTATAAAGCAACATATGCCCTTTTACCTTTTTTCCCTTATTTTTTTTGGAGATGGTAACTGACTACTGCTAAGAAATGAGTACTACACTATAATCTTTGTTGAAGCATAAGATTATGTTGGGAATTTAAGAGATGAATTTATATTCTCAACTGACTTGATATAGCCAAAGTTAAAGTGGCAAGCAAGTTCATCATTCTATACCCCAGCACCATGTCAAATAAAATGAAAAACTCAAACAAACTACAGAAGTCAAAAAAATGAAACAGTTCAAGTGTAAGGTAGACAATCACCCTTTGTAATCAATTGATGTCTAGCATCTTTCCCACAGAATGATGAGTAGTTTNTCATCTTTCCAACAGAATGATGAGTAGTTTGTACGGATGGAACAAATTTCCAAGTCATCAACTAGCTAGCAAAACCACATAGTCAAAATTTCCATTGAATAGATATACAGTATTGTATGAGTCCTATCAAAAAGTGCACATACTACACTTAAAAGAAAGTGGAACTTTAAGAAATGCAAGGCAGCTACCTCATCCCAAGACTTATTGACCACTGCTGGTGTGTTATCAGACTGTTGTTGTCTCTCCCCAAGTTGACTAAATTTTTTCTCGAGGGCAACACACTCAAACTTCTGAGCTTTAACCCTTTGAACAAGCTTTTGATTTTGAAACTGAAGCACTGCTGTGTCGAGCTACCTCATTGGGGAACAGGAAAAAGGAAAGACAAAAACCATTAGTACCCTGAAGGTCAGGACCAATAAAATGCAATCAGAAAAGAAATGGCAACCAACTTGTGAATAAAAAAGCTAAGATTATAATCAAAATGCAAGTAACTGAGAGTCATCCGATATCAAGCATGAGGAGAACAACCAACTGGTAACAGAAGCCATTCTTTGCTAACTAGGTAGACCATGACTCGAAGCATTTTTGTAAGTCAAAGACCTCAAGGAATGCAAAACTAGAATAAGTCAAAGAGCTAGGCATGCAAGAACCTCAAGTAATTCTTACTCTTTTATCATAAATTTATTTACCAATTTGAGAAGTGGAAGCAGGTAATGAACGGTCTAAAACTGTAGGATTCAAGAAGCAACCAATTTAAAAAAAAAACCTAAAGAAAAAATTCAAATGAAAATTTATCAGCTAGTTTAATGGAAAGAATAAGAATGCTAGAAAAGGAATAATGACCAAAATTTCAATTTTATTGGAGCCCACAAAATAGAATTCAGAAACGATAAATTTTGCTATCCTATTCAAGTAAGTAATATTATTTCTTGAAAATCAGGAAAGCTTGCCAACACTCATGAATTCTCACACCCAGACGTAAAGCACCCCAAAAAGTCAACCACACTAAGATCTTGTCACTGAAACATGGAACCTCGCTCGCATCCATAAAGGTCACAAAATAACGATGACTAGCTGTTATGTCACTAAGACTGGAGAAGTCCAATAAAAGTTACAAAACATGTTCTTCTAAGAGCAAGTTACACTTAATCACTGATTACAAGTCAGTTGCACTAGCACATTTTTACGATTACATTGAGAACAGTGAACTTCATCAACGCCACCAGGTTTCAACCAACACTGCCAAGATTTTCCATAATATTCCAATTTTAACACTTCCGTTTTGTTAACTACAGCAATCTGGTGTCAATGCCGACGAGGTGCCAAGAATGGGCGTTTCTTACTCCAACCATTATGTGTTTATAAAATCTTAACGAACTGAAATTTAGAACATTTTCACAACCACATACAAGGAATTTGAGCTTGTCAAAAATTGAATCCTCTAACCTACATAAGTTCCCCAGAAATTACAATCACGACGATCCATTCTTTGCTTAATGGATATAACACCTCATGCATAGACAATATCATATTGCACAAAAAGCAACTATATATTAGTTTATGGCAACAAAAACAAATCAATGCCACCACCTGAAAATAAGATTCTTCACTCACAAGCTTATCATATTGAATCTTCCACTTAAAGTGGTCCAATCAGAGCAAATGTAAAGAAAGGAACAAATTCACAGAAATGCAAATCACCCCCAAAGGATAAAAGTATAACAAACACCCTTCACACAACAAAGATCCAATGTTTACTCAATACCCATCAAAGTCACCAAAAGACAAATAAAGGAAAAACTAAAAACGAATACAAAAAACCTTCTTCCCACTAAAATTTGGAATAAATTTTACAACTACAACCCAACCAAATACAATAAGAGCTGAATTTGTGGGGGAAAACAAGATAGAAATTCTAATTCGTACATGTTACAAAGAGAGATGTAACCAACCGTGGATTGAATCGATGGAGGCAGCGACGATCGATGGTGCTTGTGGCTTCACTGGCTTGTGGTTTCGAGTTCAGTCAATGGAGAGGCAGAGAGAGAGGAGGTGAGAGGCAGAGTGTGTGTGTGTGTGCGTGTGTGTGTGGCTTTGAGTGCAATCGATGGAGAGGGACAGAGAGGCGATGAGAGGCAGAGAGTGTGTGTGTCGACTGAAAACGAAGAGGGAAAGATGGGGAAAAAAGAGGGAAAGAGGGAAAAAGAGTTGGGTAAAGGAAAAAAATTAAACAAAAAAAGGCAAAAAATGTCTAAAACAACGTCGTTTTGTTTTTTTAAAACATTATATTCGGCGACAAAAATAAAAATGTCGCGATTTAAAGTTTTTTCTATTTTATTTTAACTTTAAATGTGGTTATAATTTAAATGTTGCGACGAAAATAAAAAACGTCGTAAATTAACTTTTTATTTTTTTTTAATATTCCCGACAAACTTATACATTTTCCAAACAAACTTATAAATATTATGGACATACCTATAAAAAACGTTGTTAATTAATATTTTTTATTTTATTTTTACTTTAACAACTAAAATTAACATTCTATGTCGCAAAATATTTTCCCTAAAAATATTTTCACAGACTAACATTACTTTTTTCCCTTTTTTCACATTATGCCACGTTTATATATATCGAATACAAAAAGAATAGAAAATCACCAAAACATGTTCCTTCCACAATTCTTTCTCCCACAACCTATCCAATACCTCTGTCAGATTTTCACTTGGGATTGGGTCAATCTACAAAACAAAAAAGTGAAAAAAAGAAAAAAAATTTTAGGGAAAACCCCCTATTTTCTCTGCCGACATCTACCAAAATGACACTCAAGACAAAGCAGTTTTTCAAATCCACATAGTAATAGTTAAGGAACATGAAATTAGACACCTCAAACCACTAATCCCAATAACTTAACCAAGTCATTGCAAATATTTAATATGTTTAAATTAACATAAAATATGAAACTCACAAGAATCATACAGAGTCCGCACTTTTATGTGGAGATGCAAAAACTCACCTAGTATTTTCCCAATGGGATCTTTACCTCAGCAATGTGAGGGTACGAAATGATTTAGTTCAAGAGTGAGGGCAAGAAACACTCCGGTTAGCAGGGGGAGGGGAACAAAGAGAATAGCGAGGATGAGAGAGAGAGAAAGAGAGACAGTACTGTGTGTGTCGACTGAAATAAGCAAAAGGGAGATATTTCGGAAATTGAGAAAAAGGGAAAAAAAGGATGGGCAATGGATTTCAATTTATGTAGGTAATGTTTTTTTTAAATGTCCAAAACAACGTTATTTTGAATTTTTTTTTAAATTATATTATGCGACGAACATAATGTCGTACTTTAATATTTTTATTTTATTTTATCTTTAAATGTGGTTGTAATTTATATTCTACGACGAAAATAAAAACTTCGCAATTTAATATTTTTATTTTATTTTATAATTTTTTTTTTGCGACAAATTTTTTTTTACCAAACTAAAAAAATTTCAGTTCCCGCCATTGCTTGCGCAAAAAAAGAGATAAATAATGACAATTTTGTGACGAAAAAAAGTCGTGCATTAAATATTTTGACTTTATTTTAATTTTAATTTTAGCTCATTTATTTTTGCGATGAAGAAAAACTATATGAGCCAAACAAAATTTTCTCGTAAAACATTATCAATTCCCGCCATTTCTCGCGCAAAAAAAAAATTATTCGGGAATCACTTTTTCGCAACGTTTTTTAAAAACGTCGCAAAAACATTTGCAACAAAACTATTTGCGACACAATCATTAAATCGTCTCGGATAGTACAATTTTTGCGACGAAACAAAAACGTCACAATTAATATTCTAATTCTAATTTAAAATTATAAAATAAATTCTAATTTGCCACCAATATTAGAACGTCACGAAATAATAATTTTATTTAATATAAAATAAAAATTATATTCTGCGACAAATTTTTAAAAACGTAGCAAAAAAATACCTATTCCCGACAACATAATAAAAAATGTCGTTATTTAATAGTAATTAAAATATATATATTCTGCAACGATAATATTAAACGTCAAAAATTAATTATTTATTTTGATTCTAATTCAATATTTTTTTTTGTGACGAATTGAAACTATCCACGACAAAAAAAAAAATTATCGCAAAAAATTTTCAACTCCTACCCTTTTCTCGAGCCAACAAATTTTGGTGGGAACCACCATTTCGCGACGTTTTCTAAAACGTCGGAAACAATTGCCAAATAAACTATTTGCGAGAAAAACATAAAATCGTCATGCAAAGTTCATTTTTTGAGACGAAAAAAAAACGTCGCAATTAATATTTTAATTCAAATTTAAAATTTAAAATTAATAATAATTTTATTTAATATAAAATAAAAATTATATTCTGCGACAAATTTATAAAAACATCGCGAAAAAACACCTATTCCTGACCTTTCTCACACGAAAAAAAATTTGTGGAAATCACATTTTCACGATGTTTTCTAAAAAACGTTGCAAAAAATGCAAAATACACTATTTGTGACATATAAAATCATCGCTGAAAATTAATTTTTTGTGACGAACAAAAAACGTCGCGAGTAATATTTTAATTCTAATTTATAATTTAAAATTGAAAATTATTAATAGTTTTATTTAATATAAAATAAAAGTTATATTCTGCGACAACTTTCTAAAAACATAGCACAAAAACACCTATTCATGCCCTTTTCTCGCGCCAAAAATTTTTGGTGCGAGTCACCTTTTCGCGACGTTGTCTAAAAACGTCACAAAAAAATTGCCAAATACACTATTTGCGACAACAATATGAACTCGTCGTGGAAAATTTATTTTTTGCGACGAAAATAAAAACGTCGCAATTAATATTTTAATTTTAATTGAAAATTAAATTCTAATTTCCGACGAATATTAAAACGTCGTAAAATAATAATGTTATTTAATAAAAAAATTATATTCTGCGACGAATTTATAAACACGCCGCGAAAAAATACATATTCCCGACAAAATATTTAAAAACGTCGCAAATTAATATTAATTAAAGTTTATATTCGGTGACGATAATATTAAACTTTGGGAATTAAATATTTTGAGTTTATTTTTATTTTAAAATTTTAATATTTTTTTTATGACGAAGTAAACTATCGGCGAGAAACAAATTTTGTCGCAAAAAATATCAACTCCCGCCATTTTTCTTGCGCCAAAAAAAATTTGGTGGGAAATACCTTTGCGCGACGTTTTTTAAAAAACGTCTCAAAAAAATTTGTCAAAATCAGTTTTTGCGACAAAATTATTAAAGCGTCACTGAAAGTTCATTTTTGCGACGAAAAAAAAAATTCGCAAAAAAAATTGTCGCAAAAAATAATTTTTGTTGTAGTGAAAAGATAATTTATTTCTTTTGCGATAAAAACATTACAAAAAAAAAAATCAAAATGAAGAGAATTTTATGTCTTTTGCTGAAAATAGAACTATACAATTTTATTTTACATGACATAATACAAACATATTAGTCATAATATATCTAATGATGAGCAGATTTCCAACAGCATAGTGGTGTACTATGTAAGCAAAGAGTAGCAGGGAGATTTGTTCCTCGTGGTTACTTAATTCTTCATAATAATCGTCGTCACTTAATTCTTCAAAATCAGAAAGTTCATTGTTAGAAGCCGATGATGGATCGGAAAGTATTGCATTAATATATAGGCTCTATAGGGTCTGAATGTTCAATATTTGTCTTTGTAATAAGGTGGAATCGATTTAGCCGTCGTTGCATCTGATCATTCTCAAGTGTCAGTGTTACAATGACATCATGGTAGTTATCCGTGCACCATTTCACATACATTTCAGCTAAACGTGCCTGTGGCACTCGTAATCCATGTCAACGACAATATACTTCAAGCTCACAGTGCTTAAAATAAGATTTCAACCAACTTGGTCTCGGTAGGTGATAATAAAACTCTAGAGGTGAAACAAAGGTAGCAGGTCCAATCATCACATGACCGACTTCGGTAAAAGGGTTATGAATTTTGATTGGTTCATTCTTAAGGAAACATAATTTTTCATACCATATTACTCCATTGAGATTTGTGTAGTCACCAGGTTCTAGTGAACTAAATGAAGAAAATGTTTCATGAGGCATGTGGTTGGTTGGGAAGGAGTCATCGTTTGTTTGGCTTGAAGACCCATTTGTTGATGCTGGTGACATTATATTGTATGTTGGGTGTACAATGCAAGTAAGTATCTGTATATAAACAAGAACGTTACTAATTTTAATATTAGATGCATTGAACTGAATAATAACATATTGCAGTGAAGATACAATGATGAGTGAACAGTGATAGAGACTAGACATTGATAAAGTGCTAATGTCATCAGACGTTGATGACATAACACTGATACCAAAGTGGTAGGAGTGTTGTGTTAAATCACCACTGACTAATTTACACTGATCGTGATGTGTTAGCACTGTTTTGTTACACTGATAGTGATAATAGTGATGACAATGTACTAGCAATGTACATACAGTGAACAGTGATAGAGACTAGATACTGATAAAGTGTTTATCTGATGACATAACACTGATACCAACGTAGTAGCAGTGTTGTGTTAAATCACCACTGACGACTTAACACTAATAGTGATGTGCATCATTCAATGATGAGACAAATCAGAAGTGTTGCACTATTAGTCAAATCATTATATTACAAAAAAATTTATCTATAGCTGGATAAGCAATGACCACAAGTACCTTCACAATATCACTATAAATTCATGAGGTGTGTTGCTCACTTACCATACTTACCAACTGCAAACATGAGTTACAGTCCACGCTCGGTGTTTGAAACTATAGGCTATCATTGGGCTTTAAAGGGTGAATTCTTCTATCCTCTAAATCCTCGTTTACGTTTGTAACAGAGGTTAATGAATAGAATGAGGGAGGAATGACAATATCATTTGAATGAGAGGGAAGTTTTAAGCGAAGATTTACGCATTTGTAGCATACGCAAGCCACGCCAAATTGTCATATATATGCCTATTGAAACACCACAACAGTTGGAAGGTGCATTGTGGCGTATTCGAGATGAAAACAACCGTATGGCAATACAGCAAACTCGATACAACCTCCGCCAAATTGCAGGCTAACGTGCTGTAGAAGGTTTGGTTGAGGAAACACGTTTGTTGTCTACAGAAGTAGGATGTGTTTCTGACGTTGAAATGTCGGACGAAGAAAGTTTACCATGATGAAGATTTCTTGATAAATAAGCATTTATGCATATGTTGGTTTATCCTCCAAGTGTGTGATAATGTATGTCGTTTGTTATAATCATACTTATATGTTTGTACTATTGTGTTGCTGTAGTTTATCTGTATTGTCATTATGTTGTGCTAAAATATAATGTACCATCTGTTGTATTATGTTATCTTACTCATTGATGTGGAGAACAACACTAATCATAACAATGCATACAATATATAGAAAATACTTATACCATAAAATACATATACAATATATCTTACCCATTGAATTTTAAAAAATTTCGACAGAGTTTCCCTTAAATATCTGTGATTCCAAAATTTTTTTGGACCTGTATTTACAATAGCAAAACAACAACACCACCACACATAACCCACCACCACCAACACCCAACCACAACACCACAAATAACCCACCACAAAACCAACAACAATACATGGCAAGTGGAGCAATAATATACATGTGAAAAAAAATAACAACAAATTATAAAACAAGATAACACTAAGTGTCACAAGACGACTTCTTCCTAAGCCGTTTTGGACGTCGTTCCACTAACTGTGATGGCTCGCCCTTGATCACCTGTGACATCGGATCGCTGACTGGAATACTATGTTCGCCTCTACCTCTACCTCTACCTCTACCTCTACCTCTACCTCTACCTCGACCACCCCGTCCTCTATCACCTCAGCCTCTAACACCTCAAAATATGCCACGTCAACCTCGGACTAATGAAATTAGATGGTCAAGTGGTGTAGTAGCACGCTGTTGTGATCTATGTACAACTACGGGAGTCATATCAAGTCCCAAATTATGACCCCTGCGTGTGCTCATCAGATGGCGGTGAAATCTAAACATCTGTCGGAGATGACATCATCAATAACTCATGACAGATAGGCTGGGTGGACAATGTGACTCTTGAAGCATATGATGTGTATGTGTTTGGTCTTGCCATAGGAGAAAAATGCCACGTAGGGGTACTCAGATGGTGTGGAGGTCTCGCTAAATGGTGGTGGATGGGGTGCAGTTTGTGCTGATGTATGGGGGGACTTGATATGGATGGTATATCTGCACGTACTACGGATGGTGTCTGTGCCTCCTGAGGTCCACTAGGTCCTGTTGTAGGCTCTGGTACACTTGACCCTAGTACTGTGGCGACACTGGCATCTACCCGAATAACTGGTCGGTGATGTGGAGGTCTCTGTCATCATTTAACAGTACCATGAGACAATGTAGGTACATCGGGTGGTGCAGTATGTGGTACAGGTAGAGAATCGGTGTGGATGGTATGATGAAGAAAATGGTCCTCTCGAACTGCCTTGAAGCAAGTGGAGCTAAGAGACCGGATGACCTGCAGTGCCTGTGTATGTGCTACATACGTACCATCCTCAAGGGCATCTTGTGCAATCTGGTGAATATGAACAAGTGTATGCTCTTGTAAATGTAAATAATGCTTATAATGACAAATTCTTTATATTATGATCTTACCAATATGTCGACTATGCTACCCATAGACTGGAATCCAATTTGTGGAGTATCTATTGGAGGTCCAATCAAACGTCGAGTGATACGGCCATACCAAACCATGTACGTGTGAAAACTCATATCGGTCACAGATGTATGTGCCTCCCCTGCAATAAGATGCTCTCGCCGATGGGAACAGACATCTAATGACGAATGATGTACAATACTCCAGTCATAACCTCCCCTTCCATGTCGATCAGTAGCATGAAGAGCAGACCCAATGTCGCAAGGCTGAGGTATACCTTATCTCAATCCAAACCGGTGCATGACACAATAGGATAATGCCACTCTACTAATGTAAAGCGTATCAGTGGTACGCGTGCCATCCACGTGTCGCTCCTAATAGTGCAGTAATGTCGGTAAGTCTACTATAACTTTTACAGTATATGACATCTACACCATCTACAACAAAACAAATACTCAATTTAAAGGTAAGTTTAAACATGTTTGAGTTTAACATTCATTTACGTTGGTGTACAAATTGAATATGCTCATCGCGCATCTGGTCTAGCTAATCTCTATAATGTCTGAGGACGTGTTTGGGGCTGTGTACATACGATGTCATACACACAGTCCACCTGCAACACAACACAATTCATTTCCAACAATCCCAACATCAAGGCCCTTCGGAATGTGCAACACATCGGGTATATCTATCGTTGCTGCGTGATATGATAGTACTCTCTCAGGCCGGATCTTAGGTCGGATATGCGTAAGACGCTCCCATACCCATAACTATTCAATTAAAAGTAACATCCTATTTAGCGGTTCTTCAATGTATCGTAACTTTTCATTATATTATAACGTAAAAAATACATGAAATATAACTAGCGGTCCACCAATGTCGCATGCGTCTAGGGCAGTGGCGTGACACATCTCATGGTAGAAGCACGCTAAAGCTGCACTACCCCAACTCAATCTTCTAGAAGCATCTAGGTCCTCAAGATGTTGTAAGTACACAAGCCCAACCTTGTTCTGGGACTTTTCTGAAAATATGTACGCCCTAATGAGAAGCAAAATGTAGGCACGAGCATATCTATCAATGGTGATGGCATCCACATCATCCCGGAATGGCTCAGCAAATATGGCAGCCAAAGTGGTCATCTTAAGTTGAGATCCAGTGAAGACAGTGTCCAGCGGTCTAATGCCTAAATGTTGGTCACAGTACTCCTGCCACTCCAGCACTTTATGATGAGTGTCAACACCGATCACTGCATCACCATCAATGAGAAGTTCAGAAGATAGTGCCATGTCCTGCAATGTAATCGTCACCTCGCCAATTGGCAAATGGAATGTTTGCGTCTTTACCCTCCATTACTCCACTAGCGCAATGACTAAATAATGGTCTAGTTGTATAAACCCAATACTGTATATCCTATAAAATTCAACAGCCATAACTCAACATCTCAAGTGACGCATAGTCGCCTCAGCCCTATAGCACTTAAATAGTGTTAATTCCTTTAATAATTACATAAAGTAAGTACAAAAACAATTTGTGGTTTTATGTTTGAATATAAGTATTGTAGTTAGTAAATTATGTGTTTGTTCATCCCATATCTGTGTGGACCGATGTTGTGCTTGCAAGTATAAAATTGATGGGCTAACAGGACCCCGGTGTACTAAATCACGCTCCTGCTGACGCTTCATACCTTAATTGCATTAAATTAAATTGTATTAACATAATGTCAGTACACCAATTACAAAAATTACATATACTCGTTACATCAACATGAATTTACATTGTATTAAGATAATGTCACAACACCCTTACACTCTTAAAAATTAATTTACATTGTTTATTCTTTATTAGACATATAATCATTTGATATGTATTGTTCATTATTTAATACATTACTTCTCTAGCTATTTGATATGTCTCGTCCATATGCATTTTTTACCATCTCTGTTGCAAGTTGAACCATATAATATCGCTGCCTACGAACCAACATTCTATTATTCTCCTATCGAACATAATTAACTTATGATTCATAATCTTGTCTGTTCCTCCTTTGCATTATTAGAGATCTTCGGCGTGCCACCGGTATACCAAGTACTCTTAACTCATTGCATAAATCATTTACTTCATTACCCAAAACACCCATTCTTGTCTTAGTCCAGTATAATACTCTTTTGGGTCAGTAAATTTCTCAGTTTTGTAATCATCGTTTCGCTATATCAAAAGTCAAACCCTTTGTTCTCTACGATTGTTCACAAGCATTGGTCCTCCAGATGTAGACATAGATCAGTTTAATTAAGTATCTACAACAAGTACAACATGTGAATACAAGCAGAATATAACGGTGATGGATGTAATTGACTAAAACACAATTACTACTTTTTCATCATTACATACTGTGAACATAGTTATTAAGATGAACATAGTTTATTTATTACAGCCACACATTACAGTAGTAACCACATTCATTGATCATTGACCCCTACGCACATCTTCTGCCCTTTTTGATGGGCATGTGCATCGATCGTGCCCTAGTTCACCACACAGTTTGCATTGATACGTACTACGACTCTATCGTAGATCCATTTCATTTCGGATGCGAGTAGATTGGGGACGACCTTTCATCTGTAGTTGATTCGGATTAGGACAAATTATTGTACCAATGACCGCATCCCAATAATCACCATGATGTAGTAGATGAAATTCATTAGACCAAAAGGCATCATGGGTAGCAACTGTGTATATCTCATCAACGTACTGCCACGGTTTAAATGTCTCTTTGAAAAAAGTGTCATCGTATGAGAGCATGACATTTTATAAATGTTTCACTTTCCACATGAACATGTGCGGTCTAAAATATTTAGTACCTGTGCATTACCTTGTTTGGTGACCATATATGCTTCACCAGTGGTACGGTTGAATGTGGTAACATTTTGACCGACTTTTTTTATTGAAACATACGTCATCTTTTCCACAGCATTAGGTGTGAAAGCGCACTCACTATCTGACGCCGAACCACGTCTGTCATTGAAATACTGAATAACCTTGTAAAATATTGTTTCAATGCAAAACGTGATCGAGAAATGTCTTGATTTTTTTAAGACAAAGTTGAACACCTCAGAAATGTTGGTTGTCATAACTCCATAATGTCTTCCACCGTCATGTGCAACTGCCCACTGCTCTTTTGGTATTTAATCAAGCCAAAGAACAACGAATGGGTTAAATTCTTTGATTTTCACTATAATCTTGCCATACTTGCAGATTTGATGTGTAGTACCAACATCTCATACTAGACGTTTAAGATGAAAATTATGAAACATACTATTGAAGTTACTGTGGATATGTCATAAGCAATATCGATGGTATGCATACGGTGCTTGCCATCCGGAACCATAAGCAGTCACTGATTGAATTATACCTTGATGGCGGTCAGATATTAGGCATATGTCTGGATGGTCACTAACAACATCGTGTCTTAGTCTCCAAAGAAACCAACTCCATGTATTTATGCTTTCCTCATCGACGATTGCAAAGGCAAGAGGAAAAATCTAATGATTTCCATCGAGGCCCGTAGCAATTAACAACTTCCCCTTGTACTTCCTGTACAGGAATGTGGCATCGATACTTATAAGTGGACAATAGTGTTGAAAACCATCAATACATGGTTTAAATGCCCAAAAAACTTTGTCAAATATAGTCATTCCAAGGTCGGCCACCTGTCATCTGACTATTATGCCCTGATTATACTTTTGTAGTGCGGCAAGGAATTTCGGCAAAATAGAATATGATTCATCTCAATCACCAAAAATCATTGCTAGCGCAGTTTGCTTTGCTTTCTATACTTTCCGATATGATATCTCGTACTTATACACAGTGGCAATGTGTTTTATTATCACAACAACCTTAATAGATGGATCTGCCTTGACAAGGTCTTTAATTCGGCGTGCGACGAATTGGGAATCTAAATACACATGGTCCTAAGTGGCTGAGACATGAAGACAAGTGTGTGGGCCTTCATATTTGATAATTTGAAATAGCTCGTGCGTTTTCTTTTGAATAGCTCGAAGCCTCTAGTTGCACCCGAAATAGTATTTTTTACACCGCACAGCCAGTAACTTTTTTTCACTCTCAACAACCTCGAATTAGACATGATTATTGATTGAATAAATCTACACTACATCTTGCAATTCCGATTTACCCTTGAAGATTAGGCCAACGGATAACTCATGCCAATCAAGATCCCTGCAATGGAGCTCTTGTTTGATTGATAGGGACAGATAGTTCAAAAAGTTCATCATTGGTGAAGAAGGCAGACGATGGCTCATGCATACAAACAATGTCTTGCAGCATAATTGATCGGCCATCTTCGTCACCATCATCATTAATTTTTTCCACATCGTCTATCAATGTAATATCCTCGTCCTCATCGTTTGTGTCTTCCGCACGATCAACCGCACACATGCCATTAGTCGCCAATAAATTGGCATCTGACTGAACCAAATTTTGAATGAATTCGGTCCTTGTTTGAGGAAGACATTGGATACCAACATTGAAAGAAGATGTGTTGTATCCCAAATACATCGACGTCTGCTACTAGGCCCTATATGCAATTCTGGCACATAAGGCTCGGCCTGTAGAATTCCATGGCCTGAATTAAACTCTGCTGCAAAAGTATCGTCTGCCATAAAGCAATGCGCATGTTGGCTACTCTCTTCAACATAATAAGAGTTAATAAGCGCATGCGAACTCGGTAACCAATTGATACGCTCCGGTGTAAGCAATTTGATATATGGGCCATACTCATTCCCCATTAACTGAGAAAACTATTGGATGGGTTCTATCTGTATGTACAAGTCAGTACTATTCAGTGTTTGATTCTCAAATACAGCATCTACCATCGCCGCCACACCGTCATCATTTTTATTTTTAAATTCTATGTATTGTTGCATGCGATCCCCTAAAAATGTTGAAAATCGACAAATTAGTTATAGAAGTGATGTTGCACTATCCAGCTACATTATCGTGTACAACTTTCTCAACAATTCCTCATATGTTGCTCCATGTTTTAACTTTATACAATGTTAAGGCTTTCCATTGTACGATAAACAACCTTCATTGTGCATAATATTACCTCCCCAATAGCACATTACTGTGGCGCGTCTCCTTGACATTTTATACTTTCAATATAAAATATAATATCAAATAATTTTCATATTTAAATTATTGTCTTGGATAGCATGACATATTTTACTTTTAAACCTATTAACATTTATACAGTTCTCTTCATACGAGGGTTGTTGGTTGATTTGAAGTCATGCTTTATCCCTATTGTTTCTCTAATTTGGGAGACGCATGCAAATTTTAAATGAGAATCTATGGCACCTAGTTATGTAGACCCTTCCTTTCTACATTATGTTTGCAAATTGAACTACTCCATTTATGATCTAAAACAAGCTCCTAGGGCTTGGTTTGAGAGGTTTACTTCTCATCTCTCAACTTTTAATTATCAAAGCTCTTAAGCTGATCCCTCTTTATTTGTCAGATTGGTGGGCAAATCTGTCACCATTTTACAAATGTATGTTGATGATAATCTGCCATTTACTGATGCAAACAGGGGTGAAGCCAGGATTATTGGTCAGTGGGGGCAAAATATTACAAATCAAAGGCTGAATCACATTATTGTGGAATGTGATGTTCTTTGATTGATTGTATCCTAAATTTCTTCTCAATATTTTTTCAATGCACAAAATCAAATTGTCTGCGATAAAATCATCATTCATTTTGTAAGTAAGTTTAGTTGAGATTATCTTTTTTTTTATATTTAGTTAATTCTGTGAAAGCATAAAAAATAGTTTTGGATTAAAACCATATACCAATTGCATTTAACTGTGCTTTACTAGACTATGTTCAAACGATGTTAACTATATAATTGTGCAGCAAAGAGTAAGGATAATATATTAAATAGAAGAGAATTATAGTATTTGGTCAATGTATACATCAAGGTATTTGACATGTTTTTTATTCAATACAAATGTAAAACATTTATTTTCATGGGTTAGGAGATGATGGATAATTTATTAGGAAAAAGGAACTACATTACTATATAATTTTTAAAAAATTAAGGGGACAATGTATTAATTTTAACTTGGTTATAATCTTTCTGAGTCTACATATGTAAGTTTCATCCAAAAGTCAGTGGGGGCAACTTCCCCCAGAGCCTTGAGCATGCCACCGCCCCTGAATGCAGACTAGCTAGGCGATCCAGTTGACAAAAAGTCTACTACTGCTTATATCCTCTTTTTCGGTGATCCTGTTTACAAAGGCTTTCTCATCTCAACATTTTATTTTGCTTAGGACCAAACTGTTGGTTGGACCATCAGTTTGTAGGGGGCGTAATAGGCAAGTAGTCACCACTACAACTAATGGAGCTACATAACCATCAAGCCTATAATAACTGCATCTACACCAAATACACTAACATAGTTTCTGTCATACCAATTCTGTTATAACAGCGGCAAGTGGATTATAAATTTGTTATTAGATACATTCTTGATCACTCTTTATTTTTATTGAAAATTATATAAAAATAGCAAGAGATCAATACAATAATGCTAAGGTTACCAACCCTAAACTTGAGCATGACACAGAATGTATAAGACAATTGCTAATAGATTGATTAGAAATATGCAATAATATCAAAGAAATCAGGTTACCAACCCCAAACTTGAACATGACACAGAATGTATAAGACAATAACTACTCAAAAGTGCAGGAAAAAAATACAACAGCAGTGGGTGAATTCAACATACAACAACATTGGTGAACTCAACAACATTCAGTATATTGCATAGATGCAGTTGACATTAAATTTCTTAATAAAATTATACCTTCATACAGTAAATTTCTAAATTCAAGATGCAATTCAAACTACTCCAAGCAGTTTTGGAATCACACAGTAATTGGGCAATAAGGATTGAAATTTGGCAGTTACACTTGGGGATTTTTGAATTCAACATTCATGGGGATTGGGCAATGGAGAAATTTTTCTAAACATGGGTTTTTTCTGAATTAGAGACTCAATGTAGCATACCTAGTTAAATAGACGCTTTGTGTTAACACATGAACCCCTCACTGTCTTCTCTTTGCTTCAGACCTAGCCCAGGGGTGTGTACCAGTCTACTGCGTCATTTGACAAAACACTGACTAATCTAGGGCTTAGAAAGGAATCTCACAACTGAATCTCACACCTCAATCGAATCTCACAATTGAATCTTGCAGAGGACCTCAATTGTCTTCTTCGAACAAGCTAGGGCTAAGCTTGGATTTGCTCAATAGGGTGTGTACATTTTAAGGGTTGAGCTTAGGGGATGGCGAAATCATACACAATAATAGAAGAAAGAGGAGGAATCAGTTACAAGTTGAAGAGAGAAGAGAGAGGAAGGTCTGAGCTTCCACAAAGAGAAGAAAGGAGAGATGATAGGAACTCGTGGAATAACAGAAAGAGGGCCCTAGTTGGAGGTTGATTATTCAAATGAAAGTGGATTCATTATATCCGCTTCATTTGATAAAGCGGACTTACCAAATACACGTTCCATCTTAAAAACCAATTTTAACAATACAATTATTCAAGCACAANCATTACTATATAATTTTTAAAAAATTAAGGGGACAATGTATTAATTTTAACTTGGTTATAATCTTTCTGAGTCTACATATGTAAGTTTCATCCAAAAGTCAGTGGGGGCAACTTCCCCCAGAGCCTTGAGCATGCCACCGCCCCTGAATGCAGACTAGCTAGGCGATCCAGTTGACAAAAAGTCTACTACTGCTTATATCCTCTTTTTCGGTGATCCTGTTTACAAAGGCTTTCTCATCTCAACATTTTATTTTGCTTAGGACCAAACTGTTGGTTGGACCATCAGTTTGTAGGGGGCGTAATAGGCAAGTAGTCACCACTACAACTAATGGAGCTACATAACCATCAAGCCTATAATAACTGCATCTACACCAAATACACTAACATAGTTTCTGTCATACCAATTCTGTTATAACAGCGGCAAGTGGATTATAAATTTGTTATTAGATACATTCTTGATCACTCTTTATTTTTATTGAAAATTATATAAAAATAGCAAGAGATCAATACAATAATGCTAAGGTTACCAACCCTAAACTTGAGCATGACACAGAATGTATAAGACAATTGCTAATAGATTGATTAGAAATATGCAATAATATCAAAGAAATCAGGTTACCAACCCCAAACTTGAACATGACACAGAATGTATAAGACAATAACTACTCAAAAGTGCAGGAAAAAAATACAACAGCAGTGGGTGAATTCAACATACAACAACATTGGTGAACTCAACAACATTCAGTATATTGCATAGATGCAGTTGACATTAAATTTCTTAATAAAATTATACCTTCATACAGTAAATTTCTAAATTCAAGATGCAATTCAAACTACTCCAAGCAGTTTTGGAATCACACAGTAATTGGGCAATAAGGATTGAAATTTGGCAGTTACACTTGGGGATTTTTGAATTCAACATTCATGGGGATTGGGCAATGGAGAAATTTTTCTAAACATGGGTTTTTTCTGAATTAGAGACTCAATGTAGCATACCTAGTTAAATAGACGCTTTGTGTTAACACATGAACCCCTCACTGTCTTCTCTTTGCTTCAGACCTAGCCCAGGGGTGTGTACCAGTCTACTGCGTCATTTGACAAAACACTGACTAATCTAGGGCTTAGAAAGGAATCTCACAACTGAATCTCACACCTCAATCGAATCTCACAATTGAATCTTGCAGAGGACCTCAATTGTCTTCTTCGAACAAGCTAGGGCTAAGCTTGGATTTGCTCAATAGGGTGTGTACATTTTAAGGGTTGAGCTTAGGGGATGGCGAAATCATACACAATAATAGAAGAAAGAGGAGGAATCAGTTACAAGTTGAAGAGAGAAGAGAGAGGAAGGTCTGAGCTTCCACAAAGAGAAGAAAGGAGAGATGATAGGAACTCGTGGAATAACAGAAAGAGGGCCCTAGTTGGAGGTTGATTATTCAAATGAAAGTGGATTCATTATATCCGCTTCATTTGATAAAGCGGACTTACCAAATACACGTTCCATCTTAAAAACCAATTTTAACAATACAATTATTCAAGCACAAGCATATTTGAAAAATACGCCTTAATAGTAAAAGTGTATGTCTTGATTCCGCTTTACTGCATAAAGTTGGATTTGCTAATTCCAATTTTAAAATAAATCGAAATTGTTATTTTCGCTTTTAAAATAGTCGTAGTTTGGTAAATAAGTTCAAAACAGCGATAGATTGGTATTTAAGTTATAAATTAGCCATAGATTGGTAATAAATTCAATATTTTTGCATGAAGGTTGCATTTAAAATCATTATGAATATGACATTACAACAATATCCTCTAAAGTAATTCTCACTTTTTTGTTCTTGTTTTTTTTTTCAACATGTTATCAGTGATGATAAATTGATGTCACATTCTAATGCGTACAGTTTATCAATCTCTGGATCATACTATGATATTTTTTGTGCCAAATTTGCATATATTTTGTGTATACAGTAGAAATTGATGTTATATTATAATGCTCATAGTGGCCTAACCATACATATGTATTTTACCAACAGTGTAATATTGGCATCACAATGACCAAACCATGCATATAATGTGTGTATGCAATGTGACATTGACGTCACAGTGACCAAAATCTCGTTTTCAATAAATTTCAACAATACCAATGGTGTGTGTTTTTCACAGTGAAACCTTCAATAATAATAGATTTCTTTGACACTAGAAAATGGTGTTTGCGATAGATATTTGTGTACCATTTGAATTTTAAATTTTTATTCTCAAATTGTGGAAACTTCAGCGCCAATGGTGTAAACATACGAGCAGTTGTTGTCTCTTCTCATTCTTTCTATCAGTTTATTTAGATAGGTAAGAAACTTTTCAAATTGAAAAATGATTATTTTAAATTTTAGCTATAGTGGATGAATTTTTTTATAAATATTTTTAAAAAGTGTATTTTTTTTCACTAATACTTTTAATATTATGTACCGATCCCATCTCCCAAAAATATTTTCTTCTCTATCCAATCTTACATTTGTATACTACTCCTGTCAAGTGTGGGCCCCATTCAGGCATGCACCAACCCGATCAAATCACATCATTTTTTCTTTAATTTACCATAATGTTCTTCACCAAAAAACAATCCAAGCCTATGAAATTATTATTTTGGGCCCTATGGTAATTTCAAAAATTATTTCTGTCAGCACAAAAGATCCCACCGACTTATCCCATATAGCACATGGGTTACGAGAATCCGGTTCAGAAGGGAAAACATGTACTATTCACTACGGCCGAGGGATGAATTCAATCAAAACTTTTATCCCATAAAAAAATTTCCACCAGATAAGACATAAATGGGACCCAGGATATTTTTAGCCATTTTGATACAGTAATTCCCCACTGTCCGGTGAAACAAACACCCCTTAGCCTTAGGGGGTTCAACTTGGATAGGATGGGCTGAGACGTCAATTTTAGTTTAATTTTAGATATAAAATAAATCAAAAATTGATATAAGGGGATTTATTCAGATACGAAATCAACTTATTGTTTTAAATCTGATATATACTACATAATATTTATCTTAAGTAACAACCAATAACTTCAATCAAATGTTTAACATAAATACCATAGTATTTATAGCATACAAAAGCATACTTGACAAAAATTAATTTACACTTTCATAACATAAAGATATAACAGTCAAATTAACATAATAGCTATAATAGCAAAAATAACATAAAAGAGCATACCTGACTCATTATTCAGGTTGCACCCGATTTAATATTTTGGTTGAACCCAATAACCTGATTCTTCAACCTGTGTATTACCCAAATTCAATCTAGATTGATATTTTTCAATCCAGACTCAATCCAAGTATTAAAAATCTTTCGAGTTGAATTCAGATTGTCCTACCTAAGTTACACCCGTACACCCCCTAAGAGAACCGATAAAGCTCGATGGAATCATACCATGTGACATTTTCCATTCCGGTGTCATTCCACATTTTGTTGTCACCAAATCGTCTATTGTCCCATGACTCTCTCGTATGGTCAAAACTCTCATCATGTTCAACTATTTTTGTATATATTGCCCAATACTGTCCTGCAACTCTAAGACCGGTGCGATTTAGTCTTTTAAGTTAGTGACCAATATTATGATCTTGAACCACAATGGACGTTTCAACAAATAACTTTTCCGAGTTTAACAATCTCGTTTATCATCCGATCCCGCTAAGGCTTAACCTAACCCTATGCAAGTCTTATGTTAATTTTGTGTCGGGTTCACAGATGGTGTCTAAAATTGTCAAGTGCCATGTCATAGTAACCCCTTGGGGTACAAGGACGGTAGTGCCAGAGGTTTGAAGCTAGCAACTACGAAATGTGTCACCAAAATTTGTTGAAACCAATGAACATTCAGAGAATTTGTTCTACTGAAGATATTGGCAAGAATAGGGCCCAAAAAAAGGGAAAAAAATAAATAATCTACAAAAATTATATTACTATGACTACCAGATTGTCCGGTTGGAGTTCTAAGCAATAAGAAAGAGAAAACGAAACAAATATTCAGGTTCGACTACATTGTATTCAAAGGAGCAGCGAATTTATTACAAGAATTGCCAAGAACAATCATTCCACAGTCTGCACATGGCAAAGGAAAGCTCCATCAAAAATGAATCTCCCGTGCCTCTTTACCTGATAGATGTTTACTTTCTGGTGTATAAGAATCAATTTTCCCTATAAAAAACTCGAAAACCAAAAGAGGAAAAGTATAACAAGCAAAACTTGTAACAAGGCCAAAATTTTCTACTTTCGACTCTGCAAGGGTGCAAATAAATTAGGATGCAATGAGAAGTTGCACAAATCAACTTGTTACACAACCTTGGAGATATGGGTGAGTCTGATTCACATACCGTTCCCATAGAGGCCTATACCTGCCAATTCCCAACTTCAGCCATGGTTTCATGTTCCCATTGAAGTGAATTACAGCTGCGCTCTCTATCAGGCGGTTGTCAATATTCAGGTTGTAACCCAATCCCAAGACATGCCATCTCCTATCGAGTGGCTCTGTCAATCCATAAAAAGCTAATAAGCCCAGAGGAAGGGTGCCCAGCTTCCAGAGTGTCCGATCAGTATTCTGCTCCTGCCAGTAATGATACTTTGCAGTCACATTTGCTTTTCTCCATGCAATCAAATCAAAAACATTCATACCAAATGCCCACCCACAAGTCTGAGGATCAAACTTGGAGCTAATGATTGGATTTGAGAAATTAAGATACTTGTAATAACGATGAAATGCTTCAAGGCAGGTTTCCACTGCTCCATTTACATTTCCATGCAAATCCACTGAAAACAGATGGATCAGATCCTTCTGGACAACAACATCGTCCTCGAGAAAAACCACCTTTTCCAATTGAGGATAGATCTCTGGGATGTAAAAGCGAAGGTGATTCAACAAAGACAAATACTTTGGATTCCGAAACTTTGGATCAATATTCACATCCTGTGAACCTTCAAAGCAGTGGGCCCATGAATTTGCTTCTACTAGCTGTCTAACAACAGGACAGTAAGAAGCATTTAACCAACCAAAGTTCTCAATGTTCTGCACTTCTATCATAGACCCTTTGAAGTCATTACTAAGAAACCAAGCCTGCATTGCCCCATAGTTCACACCATTTGTAACAATGTGGAAAACAAGCTGCTTTGGATGCTCAGCATTTGAGATAGTCGAATTGACAACAACGGAAACAGCCAGCAGATTATCTGAAAATATGCAAAAGTGGTAGAGATTGTTATCTACTAATCGGGGTGAGGTCCTCTGCTCATCTGCAAGCTCTTGTATTGACTTCTTCTTTAGCCAATAAACCATTAGTTTAATGGTTATGCAGTGTAGATTCTTGGGTAGTGCTTCTGCAGCCAATTGTCCAAATACAGTACTTTGGACAGTTGCTGTACTCGCACGCTGTTCAAGGGCTTGAATGTGGGATTTCATTGTCATGATTGTGGTTGCTATATCATAATGGGCATCTTGTGCCTTGAAAATCAGAAATGATAAGCTTTTTATGACTGGCTCTGCTTCATCTAGTGTGATGGGCTCCTCCCTCATGGCAGCTTTTGAAAGTAAAAATTGGCAAGTTCTTATCTTTGAACTGAGCTCCCAAGCAAGATGGAGGTTATTATGCTCTTTTGCAATAATAACATAGGCTTTGGCAAGTGTCATTTGTTCCGCTAATTGCCTAGCATATGAACTAGCACTTAATATGTCTTCAGTTAAATTGAAATGCTCATGCCTGACCTGTTCATGTCTGGCATCTCTCTCCTGGGAAAAGGGACAAAAACACGCACCAGATACGTTCTCAAAAAATTAACTGAAAAAAACAGTAGCATATCATCAAAACTTATTAGGTCAAAAGGAAATTATTCATATGAAGCAACGAACATCTAGTGTCATAGTAAAGGGCATGCAGAAATTCTATTTGAAAGATGTTTTTTAAGTACACAACGCCCCAAGATGACCTATGTATCTCAAACTATCGAGATTCATTGTCCTTTTTTGTAATTTGGTGCTGTGTATCCTCTTACGCAATGAAAACAAAAGCTATCAACCCTCTTATCTACTTTATATGAGGGGGTTAGAATACCACAAACATCCTAAATTGAGCAATGATGCATCAGTAAAAATTCATGGTTGAATCGTTAGTTCTCATAATGCCAAATACTGAAGTATGCATGCCTGTAGACAAGATTCATTGTTCAATGTTACTGGAACTCTTTTCCCCAATCTTGATAATTTTTATTGTATTTTAACCGACACAATCTCTACAAGTTAAAAATCTCATTTATTAGAAGATTATGTTGCAATGAAGTAATGGATTTTTGCAGCAAGTGATTGCTCCTTGCTCAAACTTACATTCTCACCCTTAACAGCTTGAAATTTTACCTATATTACATGGTGACAATTGTAAATGTGCAAGGTACTTAATTTAATAATTGACAACTAGACAAGGGTACGGGATATACATCCAACATGTCGCAGTGGATATGCAGCTAACAAGCATGTCTAGGGATTCAAGTTCACTCTTTTTTTACGAAGCATTCTCTTGCAATACTGTCCTATGGCTTTTTTGAAATGAGTTCAGTGTCCCCACTGAATGCACCATGTTAAAAAACAACATTTTGCCCCAAGAGAGAAATGAACAACACAAGAGCATTTGAATATTTGATCCTGCCCCATATACTTCAGTATGGGGTTGAAGGAGTTCAACACCTACCCGTGTAGCCAGACCAAACTCATGCACCCAGCTCTACATAACATAAGCTTTAACATTGCACTTAGTAACAGACCCTCTTGAATCAATCCCTCCCTTTGAAGGACATCACAAAATGATTTTCCTATATGTGAGCATTAAATTAATATGAGAAAACAAATAAACGAATTTCAAACACTGGATTACTAGTTTAACCAGGGAGTAAATTATGAATACTTAATTTTAATTTCCTTCCATCAGGACTATAATGAATAAATAATGGACTCAAGAGGGGACTTAGACCATGAAGGAACTTGTCCCCTCCTTAATTCATTCAGGTGATGGAGGCTTCTATCAAGATATTACAGAAGAAACTGAGGTTGTAAAGCTGGGGTAGAATCCATTCTAGTTCCCCATCTACAATTGCAAAAGGAAACCACTGCTTTATGTGGACCAAGGGAGTGTAATTGAGGCAGTTGAGTCGTCCTCTACTTTGTTTTCAAGTGGTATCCAATCTGAAAGTGGATTATGAAGAGAAAAAACCTGTTGAGAGTTTCAGGATGTAAGGCTGGATTTCTTTCCATGACATACCTAGTCCTTTCACTGGTATCAGCATGGAAAGATAGGTTACTGTAGTATTTGATTGCGTGTTAATGGAAGTGGTAATATTCATTGACAGCTGGTAGTTGCTCTCATTAAAAACATTCCATCTACCTTTTAGCATACTGCATGCCCAACTTTCTACTACAGCTTCAGCTGAAAAAGGGAAGAAAAGCATCAGAGGTACTTTTTATGGGGAGTTTTGGGTAAGTACCATTTTGTTTCATTCAGAACCAGTTTTTCACCCATGAAGGACAAAATAAAACATAGAAATCTTTGACTCCTCAATCTAGCACTGCTAGGAAAATGGTTGTGAAGATACGTGCAATAAAGGAACAGGTAATGGATTCTGCAAGTCATATGCCCACTTCGATGGCAAGGATTTGACAAGCTGGAAGGCAGACAAGTTCCGCAATAAAATTAGAAGTGTGTGACTACTGGTGCCTTTGTGCACCTGGTGCTGCATTTGGAAGGAGTGGAAATTCAGTTATGCTATGGTTTTAAAATTGAGTGTATCCCTGTTTTTGGTGTCATGTTTAGGAGATCTTGTTTGTATTGGGATTTTCCTGGAATATATACAGTGTACATTGGTTGATCATTCTCTTGCACAGTTTATTCTATTCATTATGGATGCAAAAGAACATATTGGTTCAAGAGTAATTCCCCTCCTTGGACAGCAATGAACTGAAAATTTGGCAGTCTGTACATTATTATGGAACCTATATGGAAACATTTGATTTTCAAACAAAGAATTGACTCTGTTTTTTTCTAAAAACTAGAAGATATTTCAAATGCTGCCGGCATGCATTGTTGTGAGTGAAAGAGAGAGATTAGAGAAAGCTAACAAATTTTCGAACTTTTTGCGAAACCAAAAGTTTAGTGGCATGCCAAAGTGTATATGCATTTTTATTTGCTTAGTAGATTAAAACTGTATGCTAATCTAAACAGGCAATAGAGCAGGTCAGAAATGTGGCATGTAGGTGTATATATATATATATCATAAAAGGCTTACAAATTGCCATACATTCCATTTGTTAGTCATAATCCCACACAAATATATTTTCAATTTAGCAAACTTGCTGCAAATTTTGTAGCAAGGGAAAACACCTCATTAGCAGCAAAATATGGACTTTGCAAATCAAGCACCCCAAGCAAGATAGACGTGTATAGAATTCTAAAATGAAGCTGGTAAATGGATCTCATATAAGCCACACATTGTGCTTCCATATCTCCTACAGATGGCCACATATTATGTGTGTTCCGCGCAGCTATCTACCTTTTCTCTATGTCCCACCACTTGTGCAATTTTCCTTTTCCCTTCTTAACATATCACCAATTGTTTGCAAATGGAGAATGGATTGGCAACAGATCCAAACTTCTTGAAAGACCAAAATAAAACCGTTTCACATAATAGAATAAAAATTATTTGCAATAGGTATTAAGGGCAAGTCAGAGTAACAGATTTCTTCCCAGCTAAAATCTAGAAAGCTCCCTTTGATGGCTAATATTATCTTATGAGGAGACCAATAAAAAAAACACCTATTCTCAAACTGCACTAAGAAGTTGACAATGGGACTCCACTACACTAGATCGGTAGAGCTACCATTTATACACTTAAGCACCTTGCTTGTATAGCAGTACATCATACAAATGGCAAGCTCATAGTTGAGGCTTGATTTTGTTTTTTTTTTTTTCGGTTGTCTTGTCAGCTCTCGGTACCATGATGTCTCCAGTCACATAAACTCACTGTTTTCCATTTGAAACCATAAAAACAGAGAATAATACAATTTTGTATACAGTTACGCCCAATCCATATGACATCTTATGTAGTGTCATGATCCAATGGCAAAAAGTTGGCACTAAGTATCTTGAACATTATTGAAAGACATCCAAACACTAGTTGAGGCCTCCTCATCAAGAATACATCAATGCCTCTGGCATAAATTTATAAATTAATCCACAAGGAAAGGAAGTTCATCCAGCAAACCTAAGCATTCTAGAAAGCGAGACAAACAACTAATAATCAATGGCGCGTCTATACCCAAACCAAACTTCTACTTGATTCTTGTTACAGTCTGTCTAAAACAAACTTCTAAGAAATGAATTTGAATCCTTGAGCAAGCCTCTGTCTAGCTACAGCTTAGAAATTCCAGTAGAAAATATCAAACGTAAGGATCACTACACAAACATCACTCCAGGGCGAAACACAATTAAAACATTTTACTTTTCTATTCATATTGGGGCTTACATGCCAACATATGAGTTCCAAAATCAAACTCTCTACTCCTTCACAAATCACATAAGTACAAGGAAAAAGAAAATTTTTGTTATAAATTCAAATTCCAGCAAGATGAGTCCCTAGACTAGTGATTTCGATGCAAAAAGATTTGAACTTTATCAAATTGGAAGCCTATTCAACGAAAAATCCAAACAACAACAGAGGCAACAAATCTAAAAGCATTATCTGGGTTTGCTATCGTCTTACCATTAATGACTGTTCAACCCGATCTTCATGCTGATGGTGATGATGAACGAAAAACAAAACAAACCCTGCAATAGAGAATATCCCAAGGACAGCCCAGATCCAACATAAAGACCTCCTTCGAACCGGGCGCCGGTAATCGGCCGCCCGCCGCCGCATCTTTTGCCGATTCCTTCCAGTATTCACCACCAAATCAAGAAATCAAAATGACCCATCACTCAGATTGGATCAAACAAGTATTGAAGAGGGAAATGATGGAGTCTCTCACCGACAAACCAAGAATTCAAAACGACCCATCATTCAGATTGGATCAAGGAAGCACTGAAGATGGAAATAATGGAGTCTCTGACCACCAAATCAACAAATTCGAACCGACCCATCACTCAGATTTGAACATGAAAGTAGTGGAACAAAAAAGGCCCCCATCATCAACCTTCCTAGAAGTAACAGGTCTCAACTTCATCAGGTTATATCTCAGTTGGGAATTGAATGTGCAATATACTTATATCGACTTTGGATGGATGATTTCGAATGTGAAGAGAAAGAGCTCACACACATGAGCGTCACAGCTTTAGTGGGGAGGGAAATGTCACTGTGTAAGTCGTTTGTTCATATGATAGGAGGCAATTGGGGAAATGTAATAAAAGGAGAGGGCCAGCACATGAAGGAACATGTGCCATTCCGCGACCAATATCAGCTTTTGAGTGAATCTGCTTTACATTTGAATTATTGCTCCATAAAGACAAATTATCATTTATAATTCATTGGAATCATCTACTTTTTTATTTTTTTTTCGTATTATTGTGTAATTTGTAGGATCTTGTTGATTCAGTGGAATCAACAGAAACCCACCAATTGGAGGTTGTGATGAATTCAACGGCGACAACTAAACTTCTTGAAATTTATGAAGTTCAAATATTGTGAGGTTCAAAAGTTCAGCTAAAAAAATGAAAGAGATGTTATGCACGATAGTCATAGTTGAATTCAGAATTAGTCTAGTAACTCAATGATAAATTCACTCAACTCAATTTCAGTTACCATTAATTCTAATAAGCCAATATATACACGTGAATTCTCCAATTATTTTATTATCGAGTCACTAGATTGAATCTGAATTCGACTATTAAAAGATGTTATTCACTAAAAACCAGGCTGACCACCATAAGTTTTGTTGATAAATAAATTTTTTTATTCAAATTTTTTTATTTTTTCTTGATAAAGAATGAATGATTCATAGTGGGTAATATTTTGATTACAAATTTGAAGGTTTCCTAGATCATTTTCCAGGGTTTCTAAAAGTCACCATTTATTTTTTGGAATTTTTAATATATATATATATATATATATATATA
>CAUOFW020001724.1:5087818-5164553 GCA_963454935.2 Ilex paraguariensis
TATATATATATATATATATATATATATATATATATATATATATATATATACTAGTCATAATCTGTGTCTGAAGACACAATAGAACATAAAATTCGAACCCCCAAAAAAATAATCTTACTATATTAGATAATAATTTTTTCTTTCCTTCATTTATTTGATTACAACATTCAAAATTTATTTTTATCCATTATTTTTTTAAAAATATTAACAAAATTTTTTCAACATATGTATATTATTGTGTATGGATAATGTCTGAAATAAAAATTGCATTAAACTACAAAATAATCAAATATTAAATGATTGAACATATGATAGAAATGAGTGATATGATAGTTTTGGCAGGAAATATGTATATGAGATAAAATTGAACTTCCTATGTTTTTTATTATGTAGATTATACAAAAGTTGCTCACCTTTTCCAAGAACAGTTATATATATATAACCTGTGTCAAAAAATCGATTTCATTATATTGATTAATAATTTTTCTTTCTTTCCTTTATTTGATTACATCATTTAAAATTTAATTTTACCCATTATTTTCTTTAAAAAATCAACAAATTTTTTTCAAAATACATAATAGGACAAAATTTTTTCAACATATGTACATTATCATATATGCACAATGTCTATCATAAAAATTGTGTTAAATTACAAATGAATCAAACACTAAATGATATGTGATAAAAATGGATGATATGATATTTTTTAGGGGAAAAATACGTTGAGATAAAATTTTAAACACCTAACTAACTTATTATATATATATATAAACAATCAATTTCTTAAGAAAGGTGCTGGAGAAGTCTTCTTTTCTATTTTTCTAATTTTTAAAAATTTTGAATTATGAAATTCTTCATTATTCAGGCATATTCTATCAAATGCCTCCAATAACTACTCATAAACTTCCTCTAACCACCATTTATTTTAATTTTTTTTTAAGCATTAAATTTTGTAATCCAATAATTACTATAATATTTTTGCTCACTTTAACACAGAGTAAAATGGGAAGAAAGAGATTAACAGGAGAAGGGGATGATCCATACATCGCACGGGGTCGGATGCTAATAATACATAAATAAATCATGAAAACTTCGTCTACATTATAATTATGATCATTAGATTATCAATGTGCTGTACCTGGGATTTAGGTCAAGAAATCATGCATTTGTGCACTTTGTATGCTTCTTCCTCACCAACTCCAACTTTCAGTAATGCCATTAATGCTATGCTTATTGTGGCATATATTTCAGACATTATAATACTCTTGGGACCCCAGATTATCAGTTTTTTTTCTTCATAATTCATCAGTTTAATGATTATCCTAATAAATATCATGTCAATTTCCATAACTCTGGGGGAGATACTGTATTAAACAACGACATGGTAATTGTGTTGAACTTGGGAACAAGTGAAAGGAAAAAACAGACCACATGTGAGAGAGATATAGATGGCAATGCAAGGCATAGCATATGGAAGGTTCATGTGGTTTTTGTCAAAGTTTGTTCAATCTACATTTGATAAATTTATTTATAATCATTTGCAACTGGATTCATGCCGTGCATAACTGTGTTTAACCAGATTCAACTAGGTTCGTATCATATTTAACCAAATTTAGATAAAAAAATTTATTTGACTGGTCTGACAGGTCTCTTTATTCAACTATTGATTTTATGTTAAATTTACGATTCATGTTTAGAATTGTCAATTTTATTAAAAACTTTGCATACGATTTTCTTACTATCTATTGCAGAAAATTTTTTAACGATGTGGGTATAGCTTTGTGTCAGCTGAGAGCTCATATGATCCAATAAAAAGTGTGATCTATAAAACTTATGCTCCATTTTGGTACGAAAGAGAAAATGAAAGGATAAAAAATTTGAGGGATAAATAAAATTTTATGTTTGGTAAGAAAAGAAAATAGGAAAGATGGAAAAGTGGATAGATTAACTTTTCTTCTAACTCACCAAAATCAATCTCTCCAAAATCAAAAAGAAAATGGATGAAAAGTTAATTATTTGTGTTGAGATATATCTTATTTGTCTATATATTATGTATATATTAATTTCATATAAAAAAACAATAATAAAAAAAAAATATATATATATATATATATATATTCAAAAAAATAAAATTAAAATTTTAAATTAAAAAAAATATTTGTTTCATCTTAACTGAGAGTGAAAATTCTCGACTCAACACGATGATACGACTCGAACTTGACACGAATTTTATGACACGAACTGAAAAATGACCTAACACGCGAACAAAAAATATAAAAGACTCGTAATTTTATGACTCAACACGAATCTGATACGACACGATTCAATTGTCACCCCTAATCTTAATCAACACAAAAAATTAAGAAAAAAATAATTTTTTTTATTTTTCATCCATCCAACCAAACACAAAGAAAAGAAAGTGTATCATTTCTACTTTCTATACTTAAATGATAGAAAGTGTATTCGTCCTACTTTTCATCCGTTATATTTTTCATCTTTCCTACCAAATAGAGCATTAGTGCTAGCTCGTATTGTTAAAAATAATTTTGTCCAAAATTAGAAACGTTGAATGCATGCCAGTGTCGGTCCAATATCTTAAAGCCATGGGTTCCAAGCTAAGGACAACTATTTGGTGTAAATTTTATTGTAGGTCAAGGGCATCCAATCTATCATTCCAGGCCTCCATTAACAAGAAGAAAGTGGATGTATATATGTGTGTGTGTATATATATATGATTAGTAATAATCTTGTATTTGAAGACACTATATAATTAAGGATCAAAATTTCGTTTCAAAATGATCAATACATTCAAAACGTTTCTGTTTTCAAGAAAACCAAAACAAATCGGTGATAAAATCGAAATTCTAATATTTCGAAGTGTTTCAAGATATTTTGTAATGTTTCAACATGTTTGCACAATTGTTTCAAAATGTTTCAAGATATTTTAGTATATTTTGACAAATATTTTGAAAACAATAATTTTTTTATTTTATTTATGAAATGGGTCGAAACTATTACACCCTAACCCCGAACATAGTACTTATTATCTATTGCAGGAGGGTGAACCCCATAATTAAAGCAATAACTTGTGACCTTGAGCATGATAACTGATAAACTCATAATACAATTGTCATCAATTTTGTCTCAAGAGAACAAGAGGTTTATAGCTTGTTTCAAAACACTTTTTTTTTTTTTTTGGAGGGGGATGGGAAAAGGGAAGAGAACTTAAACTCTTAATCTCAATAAGACAAAGTTTTCACAAGGTAAAAAGTATCATTAGACCAAAAATTCATTGATTTGTTTTAAAACGTATCATTAGACCAAAAATTCATTGATTTGTTTTAAAACGCATCAACTCCCCTAATTCTTTTTTTCTTTAACCGGTTTATGCCAAAAGGACTCTTAAATACCCACCCAACACAACGGCTGGAGAATATTTATGAAGTCGGGTGTCCTATTGACTCGTCACTTTTTTCCCTATTCACACTAAGGTCCCCCATTGTTTCTTTTATTCTTACATTTAACACCCAAAATTTCCACGCACTTCTGAAATCTCATCTAGATGCTCTACTATCTTGTAATTAATAAAATTATTTAATTAAATGCATACTCAACTTTTTAGGATTTAATTATCATGATTTTAATCCCATGCAAACATTAATAAGTTATACTTTAACCTACAATATTTATGAAATGTAATATACATGTTCAGGTCTTACAGAACTTTTTCGTTTCTTAGGTGATTAAAATAATGCACCAAATTAAAATTTTGATTCTTATAAATAATATTAAAAATTAAGCTGATCTTGTAATATTTGTATTTTAAATCATAATTTAATTTTTTTTATAACAAAATTTAAAATTAAAATGAAGAGAAAGGTAAGTATGGATTGCTAAAATTGTTTGACATTGATAGTCATGCAAAGAAGTTGACTTTTTTGGTAGAAAAAAAATTGGGATGAATTTTGTACCATTTAATCAAAATAAATAAAGATTTGATCAATCCTGACCATTGCTGTATTTTTATAAATTGAGAATTCAACTTCTTAGCCTTAATATTTGATATGTCTATATAATAAAGTATAATACAATTCAAATCTCAAAAGATAAACAAAAAGACTTTTACTATTTACGGTTGAGACCTCTTTAAATTTTACTTTAAAATTAATCTGACGGCTAATATTAAAATTTCAAATTTAATATAAAAAAATAGACCCTAAGAGTATATTTTGAGTAATTTTTTAAAAATATTTTTAGGAATTATTTCTCATAAGTACTTTAAAAAAAATAATGTTTGGAATCGCTTTACCACCATCACCACCCCATCCCCTACCATCGTTGCTGCCGTCACCACCATTATCACCACCTTATCACACCCACCGCTCCACCACCACCACCACCACAGTCACCGCCATTATCCCCGTCACCGTTGCCACCACTATTATTGCCAACCTACCACACCCATCGCTCCACCACCACCACAACTACCATCGTCCCACCACCACTATCACCACTGACCTACCACCATCACTACCACTATCATCACTACCCCACCACCCCCATCGCTCGACCACCACCCCCAACAGCCATCACAACTACAACCATCATTATCATCATATTCTTATATTTATTATCATTACCACCATCATCCCACTACCACCGTCGGCCACTGGTCAGCAACCATCACTACCATTGTTGCCCACAGTCACCCACTATCACAACCCACCACCACTCGTCATCGCCCACCACTATAGCTCCCCACTGTTACCTATTCCCACCACACTTACCACTGCAGCCATTCACCATCACCCATCACACTGTCATCTAGACGCACCCATTGTCACCCACCACCACCATCGTCACTGCGCACCACCACCGTCGTCGTCCCACCACCATCACCCACCACTACAACCATCACTGCCTTCACCCACAGTTGTCACTGCCATCATCGTCATCCAAAATCTATCACCATCCATCACCGTTGTCACACATAGCTACCACCACAATTGTCGTCACCCACCACAACTATCATCGTCTCCCACCATCACTACTGCCGCCCACCACCACTAACATCACTCACCCCCATTATAATCGGTATTTAAATTTTTTTATTTCTCGTTTATGTTTTTTAATTTGATTTTGGGTATTAATACAAATATGTTTATTGTTGACCATTTTTTTTTATTATTCCGTGCCTTCAGGCACAAGAAATAATTAGTCAATCTATAATATAAAACAGAGAATGTTTCAATAAGTCTATTTGACGGTATCAAATATTCTTATCAAACGGCCACCAATATCTCTCAAAATCATTCATATTGCATCGTGTCTTTAGACACAAGTTACCTCTAGTATGTATATATATTATCTCAATTCAATTCAGCATTTTTCAAAATAACAACACAAGGGTCATTTTAGTTGTCCTATTTTCTGTCACATTTAAGTTATAATTCAATGAGTAATGTTATTTGAATCCAAAAATTTGACTTAATTTGCTAACGTAATGATGTGGTTTCATTAAAACTATTGAATCAATATTAAGATCCAATATTTAATAGGGCATACAGTCAATGAAAAGGTGATAATAAATTAAGTCAACAAATAAGATCAATAAGTTAAGTCTCAATAACATTGTTCTAATTCGAACTATAAGTGCACTCTAAGTAGTAGCCAAAATCGCAAAATAATTACAATTCCTCCCTCACATCCAAACTTGTAGTTTTCGTACACTGAGTGTCTTTTTTTTTTTCTCTTGGCATGGAGTTACACCAGGACCTTAAACACCGTTAGATAAGAACTATATGTCCCAAAACCCTTCTATTAATCTTCATGCATATAGACACTAATATTTAAGAAAATTGGATAATAACTTGAATATGTGTAAATATACTCTGATGGATCAGTTTTGGAGCGGACTCATGAGGTCGCGTGCTGGTAGCCTATGCACGGAGGTCATGCGTTAATCTGACACAACTCGTAGGGGTGAAGTGCTTCGTGTTTTGCTGGATTATGGTGTTTGAATAGGTGAAGTGACTTTGGTTGCAGAATTCATTTTAGGTCTTTGTGATCCTGATTATGTAATCCTATCAAGAGAATGGAACAATAAAATGTTTGAGTGTAGAGAGCATTAGTGACTTGGCTGCTAATATTCTCCTTTTTTTTTATATTACATACCTTTTTTCCTTCATTAATGAGGGTGGTTTAAGAAGTTGGTTTAAGAAGTCATAATTACTAGTAGATATGTAAGTTGAGTATTGTTTAAGTGATGTTGACAATATTGGTATGTTTCGCAACACCAAAAGTGTATCAGTGGTTCATCATAAAATGTCAGATAGTGTCAGACAACGTCAGGTGGTGCTAGGTGGCAGTTTATTGGGTAATAGTGCCCTTTCCTTGGACTCATGCCTTATCTCGAATTTTGAAGCCTAATGTCCTTTCTTGCAACAAGGCTGAGGACCATTCTTGATGTCTGGATTTTTTAGCTCGGTCATCAGGAAGTTGGAAGTTCTGTCTCATCCATCAATTATGGGATTTGACAGTTACTTCAAAGTTACGATTTTTTATTTTTTTCAAAATTTGAAAAGATGGTTGGCACTTTTTGAGGAACGGGATGATGTTGTTGTTAAATGTTGTATTTTTAGATGGCGACTGTTGGGCTCCCGTGCTGCCACGTGTTGTGACTTTTCGATTGTCTCTGGATGGTTGGTTTCTCTTGGTTGGATCAAGTTGATCATGGTCATTCCTTCCCCTATATATAGATTCATTTTGAACCCATTTTCCTTTTTCTAAGAGTGTCTATTTGAAATGAGTGTTCTTTCTTGCTTTCGTCAAAGGCTAGAATTTTTTTTGAAGGTGGATTTTTAGGCATGCTCTTTGGGTAAGAGATTTCTCCAGCTCTTCCCTTTGTCCTTTTATGAATCTTGACCCTATCTCTATCTTCAGTTACAGTGATCCGGACAATGTCACCAACCCATTTAACCTAATTTTTGCATCCAATAAATCTTTACACAAAGATCCTAGTTTTAGGAAAGTACTTTTAAAGGGTTCCCCTAGCAAAAATTGTAGAGAGAATATCTATTTGTGGCAGTTTTAGTCTGGTTTTTTTCGTTGTTGGGGATGTCGAGCGACAAAAGTGATAAACGTTTAAAAAAATTTGGGAATGCTGGTAGAATTTTGAAAATTTTAGAAGTCTTCAAAAGATGCCCCCATTGAAAAGATTTTAAAAGAGTAGGGTATTTTGTATAATATGTGGGCTCACCTCAGACAACACTTTTACTTTGCTTTCCATCTAGCCCTCTGAAAAGTTCCACTTTTTTCATCTCAACGATTAATGGGCAGCGAAGGAGAACTTCTTCTCTTTCGTCTTGTTGATTCAAACAAATTTCATTCAGATTTTTCCTTTTACTATTCTTTTTCTCTTCATTCCCTTTGTCGTCTCTTTCTTCATTTGGTCTCCCTCATTTTGTTCTTGACTTCAGTTGGAATTTATCTAGTTGATTGAGTGAATATTTTTAAGGGAAATGAGAGTTTAAAAGATTCTATCAAAGTTGGCCTATCAGAGATACCCATAAACTATATCTTGATATCTTCAATTTTATACAAATTTTTGGTGCAGTAATTTAGGTTTTTATTATTCTTACCTTTTTAATTTTGTTTGCTAATAATAAATGATTAAGCTTTGATTATTGAATTTGAACTGAGCAATAACAGTAGGATCGGTTGTATATCCATATTTTTGGTAATGGGAGGGGAAGGAGGACATGAGTTAGTTTATGCGAAATGGGTCAGTCATTTGTTGGCACCTTTTGTGCTATTTTAATATTTTATTTTTTTGAAGATAAAATTATGCAGAGATATCATTTAAGTAGAAAAATGATGATTACAATCAGAAGATAAAAACACCTTAAGCTCGAGAGGGGAGCAGCTCACCTAACTCAATGGAATTGAGTTTGATGAAGCCTTGGCTGCAATCCAATGAGCTGCTCGATTAAGAGCTCTTGACTTGTGTAAAAAAATGTAAATTAAGAACCTTAAAAAAGTGTCTAATATCACTAACAAAAGCACTAATCTCTCATGGAGGAATATATTCAGTCGAACACAACTTAATAACCTCCAGATTATCACTTACGATGGTTGCCTGATGAAGCTCCAAGACTGAAGCCAAGAGGCATGCTTGTCTAACTACAGTTGCTTCGGAGAACTTGCTAGAATTCACAGGAATTCTTTTAGCAATACACTCTAGCAAAGCCAAATTTGATCCCCTCAAGAGCACTGCAATAGCAGCTTGACCTTTCTTAAAAGCTCCATCACAACTCAGCAAAAAAAATGATAGTTGCCTGGGTGTTAAACTTGGTGATGAATCATTGAATCCTGAAGGCTTCCCTGCCGACCCTTATCAGCAAAAAACATCTCACTCCACAGATTCTGGCTCTCATCAAAGTGGCAAAAGCATTAGGAACTTCTTGCTGGAAAAAAAATGGTTTCTGGAATTCCAAATAGCCCATGCAATCGTTGCAATCTTCCCCATAATCACAAACAAAAGGGGGATATCCTTGAGAGCATCCAACAAAGACGAGGCCTAATGAAGAACAGAAAGATATGGATCCAGCTCCAATCTTAGCCCCAAATCTGATCCAAACCATACCTTCTTCGTCCATTCGCATATGAAGAGGAGATGTTCAACAAACTCTACTTTATCACTGCAAAAAAGGCACCAAGGGGAATCGGCACATTTTCTCTTGTATAAATTTTCCCGCGAAGCCAAAGCATTGTTGCAAAACTCTCCACCAAAAATGTTTAACCTTCAGAAGTGCTTTCATATGCCAAACAACGTACCAAAATTTTGAATGAGGAGAAAAAGAAGAACTCGGAGCCAGATTATTGAGAGGATTGAGGTGGATAGCAAGAGAATAACCTGATTTAACCAAGTAAACGCCATGGGGATTCAATCTACATATTCTCATATCCACACTTGGGACCTTTGGGATAGGGGTGGCTAGAATAGCCTCACATTCATATTCATTGAAAAGCTCTCTTAACAACCCAGCATTTCACTCCCTGGATTTTTGGGAGAATAGCTGATTAACCTAGATAATATTACAATCATGGGGCTTAGGAGACAAAACTAAACCGTCATCAAAATGGAGGATCCATTTGTTCTCCCAAATGTTAACCTCATTGCCTTCCAAGACTTGCCAAAAAAAGGCCTTTTTCTAACAGATCTCTTCCCTATAAAAGGCTATTCCAAACCCATGATGGTCACGCTTCTTTCTTAGCCTTCATAAAGTCTCCGTCTGGGAAATAAATAGACATAAGAAACCTTGCCCAAAAAGAATCCGAATTCTGAATAAGTCTCCAACACTGTTTTGCAAGTAAAGCCTGATTAAAGAGATAAAAATCTTTGAAGCCCATCCCCCCCTCGTGCTTTTGCTTCAACCATCTTATCCCATCGCTTCCAATTGATGTCTCTCTTCTCTCCTCCTCCTCCCCACCAAAAGTTTCGAACATACCGATTGATCTTATCACAAAAATTCTTGGGGAATGCAAGGACGGACATAGCATAATTGAGAATTGCTTGGATGACTGCCTTTTTCAACACTTCCTTACCAGCTTGTGTGAGAAAAAGACTCTTCCACCCTTGTAGTTTCTTTAAAATCCTTTCTAGAAGAAAACCGAACATCACACTCTTTGCATTACCACACAAAATAGGCAAACCCAAATATTTAATCCCTTGATCCAAAGGCTGCAATCCCAACAAATGACCAAACCAAAACTTCTGCTCTTCCGTTGCATTTGCAAAACAAACGAAACCTGATTTCTGATGACTTAAACATTGTCCAGAGGCTAAGCAATATTTATTCAGAATGATCATGACGTTAATAATTCCTTGCTCCTTTGCTTTAAAAAAAAAGAAAGAATCATCCGCAAAGAACAGGTTTGAAATAACTGGACTTCCTCTGTAGACTTTAATACCTGAGAATCTTCTCTCTTCCACTCTTTTTTGCAACATAGAAGATAGGATATTAGCAACAAGGATAAACAAGTAAAGAGAGATAGGGTCGCCTTGTCAAATACCTCGCTGTGGATGGACCACACACCTCATTTCCCCATTAATGATCATCTGAAAACTAACCGTGCTAACACACTGAATAATAAGTTGCACACTATTTTAATATATTGAATAAAACGGACCTTGATTGCTTAAAATTTGTTATATTTAATTAGATTTCTATTTTCGGAAGTTTCTTATTATGGATTACACCCCGAATTAAATTATTTTGATATTATGGGGCTTGAATAATTTGATTGTGTTAGATTAAATTGTTTCTATATGTAAGTTTGGTTTAATAGACTTGTGATATAATTAATTTTTCTAAATTGTTTCTATTAAAATTTTGTATCTATTTGTGTTTAATTTAATAATTTTTTATAAATAATATTTTTGTGTCTAATGAACAAATTAATTTTTAAATTACAATGGATAAATTTCTTAAAAAAAAATAAACATTAAAACAACCATCTGCTACCAAAAAAAATGGTGATAGTGAAGGGGATATATTCTAAGCAAAGTTTTGGAGATCTTCCGGATGTTACAGGCTTATGGATAGCTTTGTAGTGAATTTTTTTTTTTATTTGTTCTTTTGTACATCCCTAATCTATACGTATTTTGCCCTTAATTGGCAATTTTTTTAGTGAAATTGTACTTAAAAGTATTATTGATTAGTTGTTTTGCGAAAGTAATATAGATATTAGAGAATTTAAAGGTATTTATAAATTGTATGTTGCCCCCACAGTGAGAGAAGTCTGGCTCCGCCCCTGGATGGGAAAGTGTGTTTCCCTGAGTGCTCGATTCCCTGTCCCTCCCTTATTAGGTTAGTAATTTCATGGTTGGGATTGTCTCTTTGTCAACTTGTCCCTAACGCTTGGAAGACCCTAAATGGTCTCATGGCACGACGGCATCTTAGTAGTCAGGATCGCTACTCCATTTCTTTGGAGGAGTTCGTGCACTGCTTTAAGGTAAAAGAGTGCAGCCATAAATGATATTTTTACCTTAGCACCCACAACTGGGTAAGATCAAGAAAATTGTAGGCATGGTGGGGATGACGCGAGATGAGGATAAGGAAGAATTTCCTCAGGGAAAACAAATTGAGCATGCTACACTTTTTGTTATACGTCTATTGGTTTTTTTTGTGTGTGTGTGTGTGTGTATTTATATGCAAGTATCAAGAAATTTGAAGACCAATCTAAAAGTAACGTTATCAATAGGTCCTATCATGTTGAATTCATGTTTTGTTTAAATTTTATCTTCTATAATTTATTGAACTCATAACCGACATATCTTTATTCGCATATAGCCGAATACATGTCATATATGACTCATATCGAGTAATATACAAGTCATGTTTAACAAATTCATGTTGTGGTTAGTCTATTTCATGTTTGACACATTTTTTTGACAAGCCTAACGAATCCCATTCATCACCAGAACCCAATAATACTCCACCCAACCTGGCTAATTTTGTGTCAGTTTTGAGTCGGGTTTGTGGTCATTTCCAAAATTATTAGTTGGCCTGTCATAGTAACCACTCGGGGTACAATGACGGGAGTACCAGAGGTTTGAAGCTAGCAACTACGAAATGTGCCTCCAAAATTTATTGAAACCAATGAACAGCCAGAAACAATTTGTTTTACTCCAGATATTGGCAATAATAAGGCCAGAGAAGTATGCCATTTACAAAAATTACATTACAATGATGAGCAGATTATCTGGTTGAAGTTCTAAGAAACAAGAACCAGGAAAAGAAACACACTTTCGGGTTCCGCTACATTGTATTCAAAGGAGNCTATTAAAATTTTGTATCTATTTGTGTTTAATTTAATAATTTTTTATAAATAATATTTTTGTGTCTAATGAACAAATTAATTTTTAAATTACAATGGATAAATTTCTTAAAAAAAAATAAACATTAAAACAACCATCTGCTACCAAAAAAAATGGTGATAGTGAAGGGGATATATTCTAAGCAAAGTTTTGGAGATCTTCCGGATGTTACAGGCTTATGGATAGCTTTGTAGTGAATTTTTTTTTTTATTTGTTCTTTTGTACATCCCTAATCTATACGTATTTTGCCCTTAATTGGCAATTTTTTTAGTGAAATTGTACTTAAAAGTATTATTGATTAGTTGTTTTGCGAAAGTAATATAGATATTAGAGAATTTAAAGGTATTTATAAATTGTATGTTGCCCCCACAGTGAGAGAAGTCTGGCTCCGCCCCTGGATGGGAAAGTGTGTTTCCCTGAGTGCTCGATTCCCTGTCCCTCCCTTATTAGGTTAGTAATTTCATGGTTGGGATTGTCTCTTTGTCAACTTGTCCCTAACGCTTGGAAGACCCTAAATGGTCTCATGGCACGACGGCATCTTAGTAGTCAGGATCGCTACTCCATTTCTTTGGAGGAGTTCGTGCACTGCTTTAAGGTAAAAGAGTGCAGCCATAAATGATATTTTTACCTTAGCACCCACAACTGGGTAAGATCAAGAAAATTGTAGGCATGGTGGGGATGACGCGAGATGAGGATAAGGAAGAATTTCCTCAGGGAAAACAAATTGAGCATGCTACACTTTTTGTTATACGTCTATTGGTTTTTTTTGTGTGTGTGTGTGTGTGTATTTATATGCAAGTATCAAGAAATTTGAAGACCAATCTAAAAGTAACGTTATCAATAGGTCCTATCATGTTGAATTCATGTTTTGTTTAAATTTTATCTTCTATAATTTATTGAACTCATAACCGACATATCTTTATTCGCATATAGCCGAATACATGTCATATATGACTCATATCGAGTAATATACAAGTCATGTTTAACAAATTCATGTTGTGGTTAGTCTATTTCATGTTTGACACATTTTTTTGACAAGCCTAACGAATCCCATTCATCACCAGAACCCAATAATACTCCACCCAACCTGGCTAATTTTGTGTCAGTTTTGAGTCGGGTTTGTGGTCATTTCCAAAATTATTAGTTGGCCTGTCATAGTAACCACTCGGGGTACAATGACGGGAGTACCAGAGGTTTGAAGCTAGCAACTACGAAATGTGCCTCCAAAATTTATTGAAACCAATGAACAGCCAGAAACAATTTGTTTTACTCCAGATATTGGCAATAATAAGGCCAGAGAAGTATGCCATTTACAAAAATTACATTACAATGATGAGCAGATTATCTGGTTGAAGTTCTAAGAAACAAGAACCAGGAAAAGAAACACACTTTCGGGTTCCGCTACATTGTATTCAAAGGAGCTGAGAGATAAATACATGAATTGTCAGGAACAATCATTCTACAGTGCCTCTTTACCCCCATCAAAAATGAATCTCCAGTGCCTCTTTACCCGATACATGCCTACTTTCTCTAGTGTATAAGAATCAATTTCCCCTATAAAAAACTCGAAAACCAAAAGAGGAAAAGTATAAAAAGAAAAACTTCTAACAAGGCCAAAATTTTCTACTTTCAACTCTACAATAGCGCCAATATGGTTTTGTCGAGCTTGAAACTATCCAAGATTTCAACAAATTAGGATGCGATGCAAAGTTTCACAGATCAACTTGAGATACAACCTTGAAGATATGGGTGGGTCTGATTCACATACCGTTCCCATAGAGGCCTATACCTGCCAATTCCCAACTTCAGCCATGGCTTCATGTTCCCATTGAAGTGAATTACAGCTGCGCTCTCTATCAGGCGATTGTCAATATTCAAGTCGTAACCCAATCCCAAGACATGCCATCTCCGATCAAGTGGCTCTATCAATCCATAAAAAGCTAATAAGCCCGGAGGAAGGGTGCCCAGCTTCCAGAGTGTCCCATCAGTATTCTGCTCCTGCCAGTAATGATACTTTGCAGTCACATTTGCTTTTCTCCATGCAATCAAATCAAAAACATTCATACCAAATGCCCACCCACAAGTCTGAGGATCAAACTTGGAGCTAATGATTGGATTTGAGAAATTAAGATACTTGTAATAACGATGAAATGCTTCAAGACAGGTTTCCACTGCTCCATTTACATTTCCATGCAAATCCACTGAAAACAGAGGGATAAGATCCTTTTGGACAACGACATCGTCATCAAGAAAAATCACCTTTTCCAATTGAGGATAGATCTCTGGGATGTAAAAGCGAAGGTGATTCAACAAAGACAAATACTTTGGATTCCGAAACTTTGGCTCAATATTCACATCCTGTGAACCTTCAAAGTAGTGAGCCCGTGAATTTGCATCTAGTAGCTGTCTAACAACGGGAGAGTACGAAGCATTTAGCCAACCGAAGTCCTCAATTTTCTGCACTTTTATCATAGATCCTTTGAAGTCATTACTAAGAAACCAAGCCTGAATTGCCCCATAGTTCACACCATTTGTAACAATGTGGAAAACAAGCTGCTTTGGATGCTCAGCATTTGAGATAGTCGAGTTGACAACAACAGAAACAGCCAGCAGATTATCTGAAAATATGCAAAAGTGGTAGAGATTGTTATCCACTAGTCGGGGTGATGTCCTCTGCTCATCTGCAAGCTCTTGTATTGAATTCTTCTTGAGCCAATCAACCATTAGTTTAATTGTTACGCAGTGTAGATTCTTGGGTAGTGCTTCTGCAGCCAATTGTCCAAACACGGTACTTTGGACAGTTGCTGTACTCGCACGCTGTTCAAGGGCTTGAATGTGGGATTTCATTGTCATGATTGTGGTTGCTATATCATAATGGGCATCTTGCGCCTTGAAAATCAGAATTGATAGGCTTTTTATGACTGGCTCTGCTTCATCTAGTGTGATGGGCTCCTCCCTCATGGCAGCTTTTGAAAGTAAAAATTGGCAAGTTCTTATCTTTGAACTGAGCTCCCAAGCAAGATGGAGGTTATTATGCTCTTTTGCAATAATGACATAGGCTTTGGCAAGTGTCATTTGTTCCGCTAATTGCCTAGCATATGAACTAGCACTTAATATTTCTTCAGTTAAATTTAAATGCTCATGCTTGACCAGTTCATGTCTGGCATCTCTCTCCTGGCAAAAGGGACAAAAACATGCACCATATAAGTTCTCAGAAAATTAACTGAAAAAAGCAGCAGCATATCAAAACTTATTAAGCCAAAAGCCAAAACTTATTGAAATGCAGCAACTAACATCTAGTGCCATAGAAAAGGGAATGCAGAAATTATATTTGAAAGAAATTTCCAAGTACACAGCCCCAAGATGACATATGTATCTCACAGTATGAAGAAACGTCCTTTTTGAAAGTGGTGCTGTGTATCCTCTTGTGCAATGAAAACAAAAGCTATCAATCCCCTTATCTACATTGTATGGAGGGTTAGAATACCATAAACATCCTAAATTGAGCAGTGTTGCAGCAGTAAAAATTGCATGGTTGAATCGTTAGTTCTCATAATGCCAAATAATGAAGGATGCAAGCCTGCAGAGAAGATTCATTGTTCATTGTTACTGTAACTCTTTTTTTCCCTTTGTCTTGATAAATTTTCTTGCATTTTAAAAGAAACAATCTCTACAATTTAAAAGTCTAATTTATTAGAAGATTATGTCGCAATCACCTAATGGATCTTTTACAGCAAGTGACTGCTCCTTGCACAAACTTACATTCTCACCCTTAATGGCTTAAACTTTTACCTACATTACGTGTTGACACTTGTTAAATTTGCAAGGTACCTAATTTAACAATTGACAACTAGGCAAGGATACGGAATATACGCCCAACATGTTGCAGTGGATATGCAGCTAACAAGCATGTCTAGGGATTCAAGTTCACTCTGTTTTTACATTGTCCTATTTCCCCACTGAACGCACCATGTTAAAAAGCAACATTTTGCCCCAAGAAAGAAATGAACAACACGAGCATTTGAATATTTGATCCTGTCCCATATACTTCAGTACGGGGTTGAAGGAGTTCAACACCTACTCATGTAGCCACACCAAACACATGCACCCAACTCTACGTAACATAAGGTTTAACATTGCACTTAGTAGCAGACCCTCTTTAATCAATCCCTCCCTTTGAAGGACATCACAAAATCATTTTCCTATATGTGAGCATTAAATTACTATGAGAAAAGAAATAAACGAATTTCAAACACTAGATTACTAGTCTTTCACAATGGAGTAAATTATGGATACTTAATTTCGATCTCATTTCATGAGGACTATAATGAATAAATATTGGACACAAGAGGGGACTTAGACCAGAAAGGAATTGATCCCCTCCTTTATTCGTTCTAGTGATGGAGGCTTCTAACAAGATGTTAAAGAAGAAACTGAGATTGTACTGCCAGGGGAGAATCCATTTTAGTTCCCCATCTACAATTGCAAAAGGAAACCACTGCTTTATGTGGATCCAGGGAGAGTAATTGAGGCACTTGAGTCGTCCTCTTCTTTGCTTTGAAGTGGTACCCAATCTTAAGATGAATTATGAAGAGTAAAAACCTGTTGAGTTGATTTTATAAAGACGGTATTAGGGTTTGTAAGAGAGGAGAAGAATGAGAGAGGTAAGAGAAAGAGAGACAAGGAATAATCTGTACATAGGCTTTATTGCCCCATAATATCTTATTTATATTGAACACCATCTTGGGTACTTACGATATTACCCTACATAAATATAAAACATAAAACTAAGAATTCTAACACTCCCCCTCAAACTAGAGCATAAAGATAAAAAATACTCAACTTGGAACAAAGATTATTGAAGATAGCATGAGACAATGTTTTGGTATAAATATCACCCAACTAATCGTCACACTTGATATATGGAGTGATAATCTTCTTTCGCATCAAGAGATCCCGAATGAAATAACAATCCACTTCAATGTGTTAGGTACGCTCATGAAACACTGGATTACTGACAATGAAAATAGCTGTTTGATTATCACAATGCATCTGCACAGGAGAAGGCACATTAATCCCTATATCACGAAGTAGAGAACACACTCACAACATTTCACATATTGTGTGACCCATACCCCGATAGTCTGCCTCTGCACTTGAATGTGTAACTACATTTTGTTTCTTGTTATGCCAAATAACAAGGTTACCACTAACAAACCTACAATAACTAGAAGTAGATCGTCTATCAATACGACTACCTGCCCAGTTAGCAGCAAAAAAGCCAATAACAATCATAGTAGTAAAGACAAATATAATAATCCTCTCCTAGGTGCTCCTTTAAGATACCGTAGTTGTCTCCCAACGAGGCTTGCGAGGAGCATCCATCTCCGAACGCGTAATTATGATATAGATCAAGTTATCAACCAACATTCGATAACACCCTATGTCATCAAAAACTTCCCCATTCTCAACATCTAACTTGACTGTAGAATTCATTGGGGACGAACACCAAGTGTACCAAATGTTATGGTAGGGTGAGCAATAAAGCCTGGTAAAAAAACCTTCTCAAACCCAAACAAGCTTTAGAAATCATGAAAACAGGTGAGTCACAGTTTTTAAAATAATATATATAATTTTGAAGTAAAACAATAACATTTAATCAGATCTCAAGTTTACGGTATAAATTAGTAAAATTCATAATATAATAGAATCATTTATAAAAATTACAATTCATAACATAATATCTCATATATGTAGGTAGACTACTGTGAATCTACACACCGAACGTATCTCGTCCACCCATAACACAAATCATCTCAAATCAATCCCCACAGGGCCACAACACTTAAAACACTTTAAGAAGGGCGTGTACCGACGTATAAGCATTGATACTTCCAAGATCTATTCTTTCTTGATTTAAAAACCTAGTTCTCAATTCCTACTCCACTTATGTGATAGATCTACAATGTTTTTACATTCCTTTTTAAATATTTGTTTCAATTCTTGAATAAACATATGGTTTACATCCAAATACTTGTTTTACATCAAAAGATTTTAAATCCTTGATTACAAAACTATAGTTTTTGATTACTATCAATTCAAATATAATTTTTATGGGATCTCTTGCATGTTTTGTTGAATTATTCCTTTTGAAAAAGTTATGGATTAATGATTATTGATTGTAGTTGAATTTTATGAAAATTGTTGTTTTTATCTCTTGTATTGATGGGTTACACTCGAATGCGTATCGTAGAATGTTAGAGGTTTTCTTACCTTGAGGGGTTTGATGGTTGCCCAACACTCGTAGGGAGTTTAGTTTCTTGCGAGAGCTAACCACTATTTGTTCACGTAGATTCGAGACTAGGGGCTAGTATACTATTCCTAAGAAAGGATATTTAATCACGGGTTAAAAACCTAAATTTTTATATAACTCTAATAATAAAACAGATCTCACCGTTAGATTCGTCTCCCGAAATTGAGTTAACTAGTTAATTTTCATTAAATTCTGAAAGAGTCAAAATTTTTACGTAAAACGAGACAAAATACGCGATCAGGTAACGCACGATTAAAATTCCAGCAAACAAGTTTTAGTCACAAAACTCATAATATAATTAAAAGATTAATCAACTAATCTTATCCAAGTGGACAAGTGTCGCATTGTGATTGGCTCTCTAGGTTTTCCAACCAATCAAAAGGTGACATGTGGCGCATTGTAAGCCAAGTATGGGAAGAGTATTTAAAGGGAAAAAATCAGATTTTTCCCCATTCCTAGCCATTTTCATTGGAGAGAGAGAGAAACCAAGTTCTTCATTTTCTCCACCTTCTTCCTTTCATAACTCAAGATCCAATTGTTGAAATTCAATCAAACAAGAACAAAAATCGTTCTTCTAGACAAGGGCTACAAGTCAACACTAATTTCAAGTCTTTTCCACATATTCCCAAACTTAAGGGCCTGTGGTTAGGGCTTTGAAAAGCTTGTCTTGGGCATTCGTGAAGATTTTCTTCTTGTTTACACTTCAAAGATGAGGGTTTCCTCCTATTTGCTATTTAGAATTACTCACAATTCTAAGAATGTATATGGTATAGGTTAGGTTATGTAGATAATTTACATAGGTATCATGTAACTAGTGTGACTAAAGAGATGTTTGGGTGAATTGATTAGCATGTTATACTAATTTCTATTTGATTTTGGGTGTTGAACGTGTTAAATGAGAGTTGTATGAATGGGCACGCTATGTGTTTATAGTCTATGCCTTATGGGTGTTTGATAAAATACCAAAGTATATTCAAGTGTGTTATTTGAATTGATGTTGATTATAACATGCTTAGTGATAATTGTGGGAAGTTCTTATATGCCTCATGATATAATCAACATTTTGATGTTTATGAGATGTTGTCATATGCTATAATACTTGCATGGTATAATTACCATTATGATGGAATAGAATTACAATCGTATATTACATTACATGTGTACAGGTTGCACTTCGTTTGTGGGCACTGACATGAGTGTGAATGTGTGTGCATAGGTAGGGTCAAATCACCTCATGCTGAATTGATTGGTGAGCTCGGGAATACTGGATCAAGGTTGAATTGAGTCTCATAGAATATTGCATGAAAAGTGTGTCAGGTATAATAAGAAGGGATAAATTCTCCCTCAAGTGTAAAGCCTAATTACTTGGTTCACACATTTCCTGACAGTGAAATTGATTGGATCAAGGTCCAATTGACTCTCACGAAATATTGCATGAAAAACGTGTCGGGTATAGCAAGAAGGAATAGATTTTCCTTCAGGTACAAAACCCGATTACTTGGTTCACACACTTCCCGGCTGTGAAATGCCAAAAAAAGTATGTCGATGTACTCGGAACCAGAGTTGTGATGCCCTCAAATGCCATGTCGGTTTGGTAGCCTATTAGTGTGATGTCTATAAATTATCTACCCAAAAAAGACACAAGAATTGATAAATGGTCATTAAGCGTATATAGCATCAATGGCGGGAGGCTTAGAATGTCCGGTTCATAACATAGCATTATATCATATGTCATGCATGGGAACCTAGGGGTGGGTTCGGTGTTGGACATTCATTCATAAAGTATCATTCATGGTTGACATGCTTAGTATCAGTTCTTTGTTACTTATGATATATTCTTGGCTTGATGAAAATGCATTCATATCATATGCATTGTGATTAAGAGGTATTCTCTACTAGAAATACCCTACTGGGCTTCAGCTAAACCAGTTGTGGGAACATTTTTCAGGTACTCGCGCTTCATTAGATGACCCTCCCATGGGTTCGGCTTGATGACGAAGCTGAAGCCCGGAATTTCATTTTGAATGTATACATGCTTAAGCCCCATTGTATCTATTTAAGCCTTCTATTTGGCTATACAAAATTTTTATATTATTTTGAACGAATTGTAATATTAGGGACATTAAGTATTTATTCGTAAGAGGAATGTATATTGTTATATTGAGACTTGTTGGTAAATGCGTAATTGCTTAAATATTGGTATTGAACTTGGGAATGGTCATTGTGTTAGTTAGAACACAGGTTGTGTGTTGGGTAGAGTTTCCAGTACAAAAGAGACTTCGCCCGGATTTCATTGAGAAAAGACCCCTGAATCTTGGGAGGTCACAAGTTAAAAGGAAAATGGGGAACAAATAAACCAGAGATTAAGGACATTGATGTCGTGGGACGGAGATCGCCAGTTCCATGCTCTGGGCAAAAGGAACCATCAGTTAAAACAATACGAGAGTCAAAAGGTTGGAGATTAAAAACACGGAGGAAATACCAGACATGTGAGCACAATCTCCCGAATCAATAATCTAAGAAGATGAGGCTAATTGGGCTGCCACATATCTAGAATTACCTGTATAACCCAAACCAACAGCAGAAGTCCTGGGAAGATAGTGAGGATGTCTGTTGGATGAGCTAACAAAGCTGAAAAGTAAGATGGTCATGAGAATCTGACGTAAAGTTAGAAGGTATTGCAATAGATGTCTGAGATACAGGTGGATTCAAATCATCCAAAGCCTGTTTAGCATAGACTGGTGATGTAAATCGTATTAGGAAAGAATTAGGGATGAGAAGGGAAGAAGAAAGGAATGAGAAAAGAAGAAAAATGAGATGAGAATTGAGAGAATTTTAGAAAAAAGATTCAATATCAATAATCAATAATCAAAGTCTAATCTCACAACAAATATGTATCCCCTATATATATGAGTTCACAAACCCTAAAATAAATAAATAATCAAAATGACAACTAAACCCTTAAAAGTTAAAAGAAAATATTTAAAAGATAAATACTAAATTACTCTCATGTTTAATCTAAAATATCTATCCAATTTCTACACGATCTCCATCATTCTCCTCCGGTTGAAAAAAATTCTCCTCCGAAGAGTCTTCAAAGTAGAAGTACCCTAAGGAAACAGGATGAAGATGACATAATGTCTCATCTATAATGAAAGAACCGTCGACTTCTTTCCATCGACCAGGATAAATGCAAGAATCACCATCTGTATAAACACCTGCGAATAAAATAGGAGACTCTGGAGTACCTCGATTAAGCAACATGTCTTCCAAATAAAAATCTGGACTAATACTAACATTCAATGGAAAATTAAGAAAATAAGCATTAGATCCAAACTCAAGAATAACAAAACAATTCTCATTAGATTTGAACAACTGACATTCTACGGGATAAGACATCAATGACAAAGGAGTGATTATAACACCTTGGTGCTGAAAATAAGAAAGTATAGACTCAATTGAACACTTGACAGTAGGCAAAGAATCAAAGTTAACAATCTCAAGTGGGGCAGAATCTAGAACAATGTCAACAATCTCAAGTGGAGAAGAATCCGAAACAAAATCAATTATATCAAATGAAGAAGAATCCACAACAATGCCATCATGATTCGGAATAGTAGAGATAGAATAATTGCCAATAGATTGTAAAATAGATAGCTCAATATGCTCAACATCTTGCATAGGAACTAACTGAATGAATTTTTCCTCAAGTTCAATGCTTAGTGGTGATACAACTTTTGGCACCGATGAGGTAGGAAACATGATAGGATCAAAAATAATCTCATAACTAGTATCAATGCTCAAACGAGTGAAAGTATATTTTAAAGGATGTAAAGCATGAGGGTCCAATGGAACAGAAATATGACTTTCATTATGCGGGTGTCTGACATTAGATGAAACTGAAGACTTGTCCTTATTTTTTTCCATTTGCTGACTTGCAAGAATTTTATTCAAGTGGGAAAGTTGACTTTTTAATTCAGATAATTTGTTTTTCACCCCTCTACATTCTCCACGTAATTGGCCGAGTGAATATTTAGTGTTGGCAACTTCAATTTCAAAGATCTCAACCTTTTTTTCTAGGGCAATTTGGACTTTTGAATGGTCACTAAAAACATTCAAAATTGATCCAGATTGACCTTGAAGACAACTTTGGGAAGCATGATGTTGGTAACTGTTATCTGACCAAAGTGTCTCGGAGTAGTATTCTAGATAATCTTCATAATAAAACCCAAACTTATTATGGACTTTATGATGACTCCAAGAAGCTCTAGGAGTGGAATAGGTATAGTCATGACGTTGTAGAGAACTATGAACTTAAGACATTCTTGATGTTGGATAAGTATATGAATAGGTATCATAATGATCATATGAACTCATGATTGACTTTAAAAGATGAGAAAAACATAAGAATGAGTTCAAGAATGCAATTAATAATTATGAGAAGTGAGAAAACTTAAATAGAAAAAAATATGTTTTGGATCCTTTGCAAATTCTCTAATTTTTCAATGAATAAAAATATTAGTTCAAATTTCATGGGAGTATGCATACCATAATCAAGAAGAAATTCTGAAACTTTTGGGGATGATTCTGCAATTTCTAAAATTTCTGGGGAAGATTCTGTAATTTTTGAAACTTTTGGTGGTAGTTCTGCAACTTCTGCAACTTTTCTGTAATTTCTGGAACAACTAGGATTTTTCTGTAATTTTTTAAATCTGCTGGGACAGTTTTTTTTTTTTTCACTGATGAACAGTTTTTTCGGATGAATAGTTTTTTAGGTGAACAGTGCACGCGTGAACAGTGCAATGAACAGTAACTTTGTTTTTTTTTTCCAAATCGAGGTTAGGCTCTGATACCAAATTGATGTAGATCGTACTAGGGATGAGAAGCGAAGAAGAAAGGGATGAGAAAAGAAGAAGAAGGACGTGAGAATAGAGAGAATTTTAGAAAAAAAATTCAATATCAATAATCAATAATCAAAGTCTAATCTCACAACAAATATGTATCCCCTATATATATAAGGAGTTCACAAACCCTAAAATAAATAAATAATCAAAATGACAATTAAACCCTTAAAAGTTAAAAAAAATATTTAAAAAATAAATACTAAATTACTCTCATATTTAATCTAAAATATCTATTCAATTCCTACACGATCCCCATCAGCTGGTCTCTCATACCTATCCCAACAATAATCCTCCGTATATCCAATGGCCCAACAATAAGGACATTTCACCAAAGCAACTATCGCGACCACCACGTCCTCCACGATTGAAAACTCTACCACCAATATGTAATACCAAAATAGTGATCTGATACCAAGTGAAAATTGTAAAGATCGTATTAGGATTTGTAAAAGATAAAAAGATGAAAGCGGCAGGAGAAAGAGAGAGAAAGAATAATTTGCGTGTAAGCTATTTTTCCCTACACACTCTTATTTATATTGAACAATAACTTGCATAATTATAATATTACCCTACATAAATATAAAAAATAAAAATAAGAGCTCTAACAATATGCAAATTCATTAGCTTAGTTATTAGATTAAAACTGTATGCTAATCTAAACAGGTAATAGTGCAGGTCAGACATCTCATTTGTTACTCCAAAAATATTTTCAATTTGGCAGACTTGCTGCAAATTTTGTAGCAAGGGCAAATACCTCATTACCAGAAAAATACGGACTTTGCAACAAAAGCACCCAAGTAAGATATACGATGTATAAAATTCTAAACTGAAGGTAGTAAATGAATCACATATAAGCCCGCTTCCATTTCTCCTAGAGATGGCCACACATTGTGCGTTCCATGCTGGACTCTATCTTTTCTCTAAGTCACACCATTCGTGCAGTTTTCATTTTCCCTTCTTAACATATCACCAATTTGTTTGCAAATGGAGAATGGATTGGTGATGGATCCAAACTTCTTGACAAACCAAAATAAAACCACTTTACATAATAGAATAAAATTTTCAATCCCTCATTTGCCATAGGTATTAAGGGCAAGTCAGAGTAACAGATTTCTTCCCAGCTAAAATCTAGAAAGCTCCCCTTGATGGTTGATATTATCTAGTGAGGAGATCAATTGAAAAAAACACCTATTCTCAAGCTACACTAAGATGTTGACAATGGGAATCTACTACATTGGATCAATAGAGCTACCATTTTGTACACTAAACCACCTTGCATGTATTGCAGTACATCATACAAATGGCAAGCTCATAATTGAGTCCTGATTTTTTTTTTTTTTGGGTGGTCTAGTCAACCAGTGTTATCAAGATGTCTCCAGTCACACAAGCTTACATCATTCCATTTGAAACCATGAAAATAAGGAACATACAATTTTGTATACAGTTACGTCCAATCCATATGACATCTTCTATAGTGTCATGATCCAAGGCCAAAAAGGTCCTAGTGGCACTAAATATCTTGAACATTATTGAAAAACATTTCAAACACCAGTCGAGGCCTCCTCATCAAGAATACATGATCCACAATGAAAGGAAGTTCATCCAGCAAACCTAAGCATACTAGAAGGTGGGACAAACAACTAATAAGTGATGGTACGACTATTTCCAAACCAAATTTCTACTACAGACAGTCTAAAACAAACTTCAACAAAACGACTGTGAATCCTTGAGCAAGCCTTTGTCTAGCTATAACTTAGGAATTCAAGAAAGAAAATATCAAACGTAAGGATCACTAAACAAACATCACTTCAGTGCAAAACACAATTACAACATATTATATTGCTATTCATATTGGGGATTGCATGCCTACATATGGGTTACAAAATCAAAAATCAAACTCTCCAACTTCACAAATCACATAAGTACAAGGAAGAAGAACATTTTTGTTATAAACTCAAATTGCAACAAGACGTATCCCAAGATTAGATGATTTTGATGCAACAAATATTTCAACTTTATCAAATTGGAAGCATATTCAACTGAAAATCCAAGCAACAAAATTAAAAGTGTGTTCTGGGTTTGATCTAGTCTTACCCTTATTGGCTGTTCAACCCGATCTGCATGGTGATGGTGATGATGAAAGAAAAACAAAACAAACCCTGCAATAGAGAATATCCCAAGGGCCGCCCAGATCCAACATGAAAACCCCCTTCGAACCGGGCGCCGGTAATCGGCAGCCCGCCGCCGCATCTTTTGTCGATCCCTTCCAGTATTCACCACCCAATCAAGAATTCAAGAAGACCCATCACTCAGATTGGATCAAGCAAGCATTGAAGATGGAAATAATTGAGTCTGTCACCACCAATTCAAGAATTCCAAATAACCCATCACTCAGATTGGATCAAACAAGCACTGAAGATGGAGATAATAGAGTATCTCACTCCGAAAATTCAAACATACCTATCACACAGATTTGAACGGAAAAGCAATGGAACAGCCGATGCCTCCCAGCATCAACCTTCTTAGGAGTTACAGGGCTTAATGTCATCAGATAATACCTTATTTTGGAATTAGAAAATGGATATATGTATATCGACTTTGGATGGATGATTTTAAATGTGAACAGAGGTGTCTCACATGCAAGTCACAACTTCAGTGGGGAGGGAAATGTGACTGTGTTGGTGTTATGTTCATATGAAAGGAGGCAATTGGGGAAATGTCATAAAAGGAGGGGATGGCCAGCATATGGATGAACATGTGCCGGTGTGTGCTACCAATATCAACTGTGACTGAATCTTCTTCCCATTTGAATTATTACTCTATATAAAGACAAATTATCATTTACAATCCATTGGAATCTTGTTTATTCTTCTTCTTCATTTTAATTTTTATTTTTTGGGTGCAAATTCTTATTTGATTGAAATTTGAATAATACATCATCCACTACTTCAATGATTAAACGAAATATAATTCTCTAAAAGTTAATTTTAGTCGAGTTCAATCATGACTAGTTAATTTTGTAGGATTCCATTAATTTAGTAGAACCAACCGACGCCTACTAATGTGAGTTTGAATGAATTTATGTGTAGACAACTAAACAGTGACACATGCAAAATATAATCGAATCAAGTCTCTTTTAATTTAATTTTTTTTTAATTTTACTCAATAATAAATTATTCATCGCGTCAGAGAGGAAAATTCACTTGCACATAATGGGTTGTTTGGACTAATGGTAGGTGATCTACATTTGAGAAAATTTGAATAAAAATACATAGCTATGTCACTCAATTTTACCATTCAAAATTTTCTTAACAAACAAATTACTTTATTCAACCTTTTTATTTTTTTCCTGGTAGAGAATGTTTCATAGTCTTGAGAAGGGTAATATATTTATTATAAATTAGAAGGTTTCTTAGTTTAATTTCTAGGGTTTTTAAATGTCACCATTTTAAATTTTACAATAAATACATAAAGAAATCATGAAAACTTCATCTACATATATGGTACTTGGGATTTAGGTCAAGAAACCATGCATTTGTGCACTTTGTGTGCTTCTTCCTCGCCAACCTCCACCACTTTCAGTAATACCATTATGCCTGTTTATTTTTCCATTTATTTCAGACGTTATAATAATCATGGGACCCAAAGTATATGCATTTTCCATAAATCACTAGTTTATTGATTATTCCAGTCCATATCTTATCAATTTCCATAATTCCAATGGAGATCCTTGTGTATAAACCACTGTTAATTGTGTTGAAATAAGAACAAGTTAAAAGACCTGGTTCGTGTCATTTTAAATCATGTAAATTATCGGAATTGCTTAATCTATATCTAAAACATTATGGTTGTATATGCAAGGTTACTTTACTCATTTGGTACCAGCACTCGATGTAATTTGTACTATAAAATATATCAATACATGTGAGCCTAGAGTGCACCAGGATTCTCATTTTTCAAATCTGTTCATGTTAGCAGAGCTTGTTTTAAGACAACGTATATATACTAGCCATAACATGCACCTAAAAGTATGATAAAATATAAAATTCGAACATTCCAAAAATCAATCTATATAATAAAGTAGTTAGGAATGTTTGTCTTTAACTTTTCGCTGGTCAAATCGTTTCAAGACTTTTGATCCAACGGTCCTCGTACCAAATTTTCCTAACACTCCAATCTTTCATCTAACTCTCTTCCCTTATCTCATGCTAACTAATGCAGACTCTTATCTCCCCTTTAACTTTATCTTCCTATCTCATACAGTAACTCTTTTTCCCTCTCTCCCTCCTCTCTCTTTCTCTCTCTGATACACTCTCCCTCCTCGCTTCCAAATTTAAATGTTCAACAACCCATCAAATTAAACAACCCCAGCAACCCATTTTTACTTGTATCCACCAACCCAGCAACTCCCAGCAACCCATCTCTTCCATTTTCTCTTCCATACCCATCTCTTCCATTTTTCCTACAACTCTCACCCGGTACAGCAACCCATCACATTAAACAACCCAGCAACTCTCAGCAACCCATCTCTTCCATTTTTAAAAATACTAGTGATGATACTCAGAATGATTCCCGAGCTGGAGCTCGGGAACGGAGGTCAGGTAAGCTGAGCTCAGAAGGTCAGAGCTATGCAGAGCTCAGAAAACCAAAGCTGGAGCTCCCCTCAAAGCGAGATAATAAGCTGAAGCAGTGAGGAAGCTACTGGATACTACAAAGAACTCGAAAGGAAGTTTGAAATAACACTCAAGGCATAAAATTCTCAACTAACCAAGATACTCTCCTAAGACTAAGGAGAATTCCTCGGATAGATGTCAAGGATCACGGATCGGATCTCATAGATTAAGGGATACCCCTATAAATACTATGTAACGCCCCCAACAGAGGGGTGAGAACCCTAGTATTACATCGTACATTGATATAGTAAATAGTGAAGGACGGAGCAAGAATCTCCATTGAAGAGTGGATTAACCGAGCTCTTAAGCCGATGAACCACTATATTTCTACTGTGTTAATTCCCCAACTCCCCAACAATTCTCAGTATCACTCCCTCGAGCCTAGTAGCTCAGATCCCAATAATTTCAAGATTGTTCGTTTCATTTACTCGTCGTCACAAAATTGTATCATGTTGAAATACACAATCAATTTGGCGCCATTTGCGGGAATGACTATTCCTATTATAAATAAACTGATTTTTCAGTGACTGATGGTATCAACGCGAAATATGAACCGAAGTCATACAAATCCACCACGGGTGCAAGATTAACAAGAAGCTACTAATAGCAGACAACCTGAGAATGTCCAAGAGACCAATCCACTCTTGGGGGGTCTCCCCATGAATAATGAGATGGAGACCCTTTGCCTCGTTAATCAATGCTTGCTAAAACAAAATGAAGAATTTTTAAAGCTCTTACAACGCCTATAGGAGGCACGACAGGCTCAAGAAGGCCAGAACAACCTCCCACCTAGGGAGCAATCACACCTCGACCCCCTCAGAGAAGTTAACGAAGAAGAGAAAAACAGCCAAACCATGGGGCCAGAACCTCGCGTACCCCCCAAGAATGGCCACAACGACGAATGGCAGAGTTAGAACGAAGACTGTGAGAGAAACGATTTTTTCTCCTATCAACAGGAAATGAGAGAACAATACTAAGAGCAGCGCTTCCAGGGTATCTAGCAAGAGCTCAGCCACATGAAAGAAGTCATGAGAGGCAAAGCTCCAGTTACGATGGACGTCTTGGTACAACAGACTGAATCTCTGTTTACCACTGACGTTCTGCATTTTTCCCTCTCCCTAAAATTCAGAGTACCCCAGATAGAGGCTTTTGATGGAACAAAGGATCTCGTAGATCACCTCAACACTTACAAGAACCAGATGGAGTTACATGGATACTAGGATCTAGTGCGCTGCAGAGCCTTTGCCATAACGCTGAAAGGCTCAACCTTAGCATGGTTCAATAGGCTCCCCCCAACCTCGATATCCTACTTTAAGGAGCTATCCATATTCTTTGTCTCTCACTTTATAGGAGCTCGAACATACAAAAAGCAGAGTTACCACTTGTTAAATGTGAAACAGGGATCCCACGAGAGCCTTATGTTCAGAGGTTCAACTCGGAATCGCTAAAAGTGGATGTCTCAAATGAGAAATTTGTCATTACTGCATTTATAGCTGGCTTGGGTGTCCAATCTAAAGACCTTATGTTCTCTATCTCGAAAAATCCCCAAGCCAGAATGGCCGAAGTACTGGCCAAGGCAGAAAAATACATAAACAGCGAAGAAGCTCTCCTTTCAAAAGTGGGGAGCTCATCCATACAAAAAGATAAAGGGAAAGAGGAGAAAAGGAGGGACCGAAGTCCCAAGAGAGAGAGAGTGGACGAGATAGGTCCCCAAGAAGAGACAGAGATCGTTTCCCCAAAAGAAGGGGGGACGTCAGAGATCGCCTGGGACCACCTCATTCGGAGCTGCAGCAGAGGTAAGCACCTCGGCAGATTCCCCCACTCACCATAACAATATCGTAAATCTTGTATGAAGTACAAAATAAAAAATTCCTGAGGTGGCCACCTCAGATGAAAGCGGACCTGGCGAAAAGGGACCCCTCAAAGTACTGTGAGTACCACAGGGACCATGGTCATCAGACTGATGACTGCATTCAGTTGAAGAAGGAGATAGAGTTCCTGATCCAACGAGGGCAGTTGCGTCATTACATAGCCCAGGAGAATCAGAATTGAGCCCCACCACCTCAGCAGCAGGCTCCTACGCAGCACCAACAACCCCTAGGAGTGATTAGGATAATATCAAGGGGTTTTGCAGGAGGCGGGGAATGTAGTTCAGCCAAGAAAACCCACCCACACAGAATCAGAGCTGGTGAGGCTTTGGAGGTGTATGCTGTATCTAAGGCACCACGGGTTGAGCTCAGATATCACATTCTCAGATGCAGACTTGGAAGGATATCAACACCCCCATGACGACCCGCTGGTGGTAAGGGTTGTTATGGCTAACAGAACTGTTCACCGGGTTCTAATAGATAATGGAAGCTCAGCAGATATCATATTTGTTTCCGCATTTGACAAGATGAGCATAGGAAGGAAAAAGCTGGAGCCCGTGAATGCTCACCTGTTGGGATTTGCGGGAGAACGGGTGTTGTCACTGGGCTTAATCCAGCTTGTGCTCACTATGGGAACCCTCTGCCAGGCAACCACTATAATAAGATTCCTAGTGGTTGATGCCCCCTCTGCATACAACATGCTGCTCGGGAGACCTTTCTCTTAATGCAATGAAGGTCATCCCCTTGGCCTATCATCTGGTCATAAAATTCCCTACGAAAAATGGAGTTGGAGTGGTCCGAGGAGATCAATGGGTTGCAAGGGAATGTTACTTGACTTCAATGAAGCAGAAAGAAGTTAAAAATATATGACTAGATGAGCTAGATATGAGGGACGAACTGGGCACCAGGCTAACGCCATCGGAAGAGCTAGAGCTAGTTTAGCTTGATGAAGAGCCAGAACATCTCGTCTACATTGGGACTAAACTGAGCAGAGAGGTTAAGGACATTCTCATCCTGTTCCTAAAGGAGAATATGGGAGTGTTCGCTTGAAAACAAGAAGACATGGAAGGCATTGACCCCTCGGTTATCATTCACAAGCTGAGTGTGAATCCTGCCTGCAAGCCCGTTAAGTAGAAGCGAAGGAGTTTTGCCCTAGAGCGTCAGAAGGCAATCAATGAGGAGGTCGATAAGCTTCTTCGCGCCCGAGCTATCAGGGAAGTAGATTACCCTACCTGGTTGGCCAACGTGGTTCTTGTCAGAAAAACCACCGACAAATGGTGACTCTGCATAGACTTTACTGATCTCAACCGAGCGTGCCCTAAGGATAGTTTTCTTTTACCCCGGATCGACTTAATAGTGGATGCCACCGCTGGGCACGAACTCCTCAGCTTTATGGACGCTTTCTTAGGTTATAATCAGATTAGGATAAATCCAATCGACTAGGAGAATACCTCTTTCATGACTGAGTAGGGGACTTACTACTATCAGGTTATGTCTTTTGGGTTGAAAAATACGGGCGCTACCTACCAGCGTCTGGTGAACGGAATGTTCCAAAGGCAAATTGGGACATTCATGGAGGTCTATATCCACGACATGCTGGTGAAGTCACTGAAGGCAGAGCTCCACATTGCACACCTAGCAGAATCGTTTCAGGTCCTTAAGGAATACAAGATGAAGCTAAACCCCGCCAAATGTGCCTTTGGAGTATTTACGGAAAAATTTCTGGGTTTCATAGTAAATAGCAGAGTAATAGAGGCTAACATCGAAAAGGTTAAGGCAGTCCTAGACATGCAGCCACCATCTAACGTAAGGGAAATCCAACGCCTGATAGGGAGAATAGCAGCCTTGGGACGCTTTGTATCCAGATCAAGTGTTAACCTTTATTTCAAGTCCTAAAAAAGGCATTTCATTAGGATACTCGATATAAAGAGGCATTTAGGGCTCTGAAAGTTTACCTGAGTTCTCCACCTCTGCTGGTAAGCCCCTTGGAAGGGGAGGTACTTATTCTATATCTGGCTATTTCAGATTTCTTGACTAGCGCAGCTCTGGTGAGGGAGAGAGACGGAGCTCAGCAGCCGGTCTACTACTGCAGCAGAGCTTTGAGGGGGCAGAGGAGAGATACCCAAAAATAGAGAAACTAGCTTTGGCTTTGGTAACCACAACCAAGAGACTTAGACCATACTTTCAGGCACACACCATCGAGGTACCAACAGAGCAACCGATGAAGCAAGTGCTACATAAATCGGAGTCCTCATGAAGGCTAGTGAAGTGGGCTATAAAGCTCAGCGAGTTTTATATTAGGTTCAAGCCAAGAACTGCAGTCAAAGGGCAGATTTTAGCGGACTTCATTGCAGAATTCATGACACCAAAGCCTCTGGAGACCAAACAGCTGGTACCCAACCTCCCCGCATGGAAGCTTTCAGTAGATGGAGCAGATAATGCTCAGGGGAGCGGGGCAGGCTTAATCTTAACCTCCCCAGATGGAGTAGATGTCGAATACGCACTCAGATTTGGGTTTAAGACTTCAAATAACGAGGCAGAATACGAGGCTGTCATAGCTGGACTCAACCTTGCCCATTCAATGGAGGCAGAACAGTTGGAGATCTGTTGTAAAGCAAATAGAAGAGTCTTACGAGGGTAGAGGCAAAAAAATGGTGCTTTACCTCAGGAAGGTACATGAGCTGATCAAGAAGTTTGTACGAGTCCAAATTAGACACGTCCCAAGAGCTGAAAACTCACGAACAGATGCCCTGGTGAGGCTGGCAACAACTTCTCAGGAAAGTTTGGACAGGTTAATTCTGGTGGAGTACCTAGCTGAACCATCTATATGTGGAGAAGATGAAGAGGTGTTGCATGTGCACACCTCATCGAGCTGGATGAACCCCATTATTAGATACCTCAAGGATGGAGTTTTGCCAGAAGATCCCAAAGAGGCTGCAAAGCTAAGATTCAGATCAGCTAGGTTTTTTATTTTGCAGGGAAGTTTATATAAGCGAGATTTCTCAACACCTTTCCTTAAATGCGTGGGAGCCGAAGACGTCAATTACATACTTAGGGAGATCCATGAGGAGGTTTGTGGCAACCACATCGGGGATCGGGCTTTTGCGAGAAAGACGCTACAACAAGGGTATTATTGGCCCACCATGCTCACGGATGCCACTGACTTGGTCAGAAGATGCAAGGTCCGTCAATAGCATGCTAATATCCCCCATTGCTCTCCAGAGCTCTTAACTTCAGTAATAAGTCTATGGCCTTTTCAGCAATGGGGATTAGACATACTTGGGCCCCTTCCTACATGAGTGGGACAGTTTAAGTTCGTCATAATAGGGGTAGACTACTTCACCAAATGGGCAGAGGTAGAGCCTTTGGCCATGATTACGGAGCAGAAAGTCCAAAACTTCACGTGGAAGTCAATAATCTACAGATTTGGTATTCCTAGGGCAATCGTCTACGATAATGGGAAACAATTCGACAACCCAAAGTTCAAAAACTTTTGCGCTGAGCTAGGGATTAAGAATTACTTTTCAGCTCTAGCCCATCCTTAATCCAATGGGCAGGCGGAGGTCACCATCAGAACCATAAAAGCAGCCTTGAAAACTAAATTGGAAGGTCTAAAGGGTAAATGAGTGGAACACCTCCCAGAAGTACTATAGGCTTATAGAACAACAATCAGGTCGGTGACTCAGGAAACACCGTTTGCTTTGGCCTTTGGAACCGAAGCAGTGGCACCAGTCGAGATTGGACTTTCATCCCCCCGAACTGAGTTCGCCAATGAAGGGGACAATGATGAGTCCCTTCTACTGAGTTTGGATCTCATAGAAGAAAAGAGGGATGCAGCTTTGCATCGTATCAAAAGTTATCAGAGGAGGACAGCTAGATACTATGACAGGAAGGTCAGACGAAGGAGTTTCGAGGTGGGCAATCTAGTGCTCAGAAAACTTATGTTGGCAAGGAAGGACCTTATTCACGGGAAGCTAGGGGCAAATTGGAAAGGTCCGTACATCATCTCAAAGGTGACAAGGCCGAGAAATTACGAGTTGCGAACCGAGGAAGGGAAACTCCTACCTCATTCTTGGAATGCGGAGCATCTTAAGAGATTTTTTCCGTAAGCTTATGTAATTTGATTGTCCTCAATAAAATTGCGTGTCTTTATTTTCTCCCTGTGAAATTGCCTAAAAACGAGATAGCTCACGATGAACTCCTAAGTTCATAGGAATGAGCTCAATAGCTCACGATGAACTCTTCAGTTCATGGAAACGAGTTCAATAGCTCATAATGAACCCTTAAGTTCATAGGAATGAGCTCAATAGCTCACGATGAACTTCTCAGTTATAAAAATGAGTTCAATAGCTCATGATGAACCCTTAAGTTCATAGGAATAAGCTCAATAGCTCAAGATAAACTCCTAAGTTCATAGGAATGAGCTCAATAGCTCACGATGAACTCCTCAGTTCATGGAAATGAGCTCAATAGCTCATGATGAACCCTTAAGTTCATAGAAATGACCTCAACAGCTCACGATGAACTTCTCAGTTCATGGAAATGAGCTCAAAAGCTCACAAACCCTTAAGTTCATAAACACGAGTTCAATAGCTCACGATGAACTCCTTAGTTCATGAAAACGAGCTCAATAGCTCATGATAAACCCTTAAGTTCATAAAAATGAGTTCAATAGCTCACGATGAACTCCTCAGTTCATGGAAATGAGCTCAGAAGCTCACGATGAACACTTAAGTTCATAAAAATGAGCTTAGCAGCTCTCGATGAACTCTTAAGTTCGTCACAACGAGCTCGGCTACCTACGGCGGAAAGTCTGAAAAAGAAACTCTTTTAGGAGAAGTTGCAGAACCATGAGGTCTATGAGTCCAACATCCTGAAAGACCCAGACAGTTCCCAAGTCCAGAATTGAACTCGGCAGCCTTATTCCCATTAAAGATAAAGTTGTGCCAGACACCCCCAAGCCTTCAAGAATAAGTTCGCTTTAAGCTTCATGTCTCTCAGTTCACCATAACCTAAGCTCGACTGCATAAACCAACAGAATCGTCAAAGCCAACATGAAACGCAGGGAGCAACTAGTGATGAGATTTACCACTTACTCTCATCCAATGAGCTCGAGTATGAAACTCCCAAAGCATTCTTGCTTCAAGAAGAGCTCAGCACTCCTTAAAACAAGGGGGACAAGGGAAAAAAGTAAAAACGCACAGCTCAAAGATGAAAATTCAAAGGCATAGTCTTATAGGGGTCAGTATATCGTAACTGCAGTCAAGAAAGCTGTGAGTCAGCTGTACAACTCAAAACCAGAGAAGTTACATTTTCAAAATGAGCTCATAGTTACAAATTTTCGATCATATTTCAAAATAAAATCCTAAGTCTCTGAAGGTGGATTTGGAGAAGGGTTCTGTAGTTCAGAAGTTGAAGTTTTGGCAACATGAGCAGATTGAGAGCCTAGGAGCTCGGCAGAAAAAATAGTTGGAAAATCTAAAATCTCTGTCGGAGAAGGGGATGGAACCTCGGTAGTCATTGTAGTTCCTAGAGCAGGCAGAGAAAGAGGAATCTGAGGATTCGTTAAGGCAGGAATCTCGACCTTCGCTGGAGATGAGCTTAGGGCCAGTGCCTCGGAGACGAGGTTGGCTGAGAAGGAATCAACCTTAGGAGCAGGAGGGGGAACATTGTTGAGATCAGAGTCGGCCGCTTTGTCCTCAGCGGGGGGATCAAAATTGAAATCCAGTTCAGGGTAGATCTCTTCAGCCCTGTCCTAAAAAGCAAGCCACCCAGAGGCCCACTGAGTTGACATCATCAGTCAGTTTGGCAATTAAGCAATCTTTTTCCTTAACAGCTACCCTCATCACCTCGAATTCGTTCTGGAGGACATCACTCGTCTCCGTAATAATATCATATTCTCTCTTCATAGTTTGGAAGGAACTTGAAGCTTCAAGAGACTCTCGATTGGCTCTGAGCCAATCATCTATTTTATGCTTAAGTTCCCCTAAGGTTTTCTTAAGCTCTTCTTTTGTTTTCTTAAGTTCTTCTTTGCAGCTCTTTCCCTCACATGCAATCTTCTCCCTCAACTCTTCCAAACTCATATTTAAGAAGGTCTGCTTCTCCACCTGATCCTGCAAGTCTTGCACCTAGGCCTTGAGGTCACTATTCTCAAAGGACAGCTCGACAACCTTGAGTTCAAAAGCCTTGGAAGCTTTAATTGAATCTTCCATGGCTTGGATCCTCTTCAGCAGCCCGCTGACATGGAGGGCAATTTGAAAGTGAGAAAAGGTCATATAAGAAGGAGCAAAATGAACAAAACATGTATGCACAAAAAACATAAAAATTACGGAGGTAGAAACGAAAAGAGCGGTAGTTATATAGCTCCCAAGAGGCATGGTGAAAGCTCACTGGATATCAGATTCGGGGAGAATGGAAGCAATGACCTCTACAGCTCTTTTCACGTTATCAATCAAAGAACCCGAACTTGCTTTTGCATTCCCTCCTTTTCATGCTTACGTATCCTAGGAGCCTTTTGAGGAGGTCCCATAGTTGGGCAAGAAGGGATGACTTTAGGCAAGAGGGGAGAAAACATCTTCAAAGGTTTCTTGACCTCATCTGTAGAGGGAAGGATAGAGACCAAGCTTAGGTTAAGGACCTTACCAGAGGAGGGCAGTCCCATCTTCTAAAGAAAGGAGCTCCTTGCAACCTCCGGAAAGCCAAAAGAGGATTGGGGCCCCATTTGAGTTACAGAGGACGATTCCAATCTCGGAGCTTTGACTTCAATAATTGGATCACCCCCTAGGTTGATCTCAACCTTACGTTTACTTCCAGCTCGAGTCCTCATCATCATAGATAATTTATTAGAGCGATCTTTCGCAGTAGGCTCCATTAAGGAAGAACCTGAAAAAATCGAGAAAGAACCGTTAAAAAAAAAAAGAGGAGAAGGAGAAGAGGTAAAAGGCAGGGGCAGAGGTGAAAGGGACAATATCTGCCAATTCCTCAGCACTAATGGCAGAAAGAGGGGACGAATTTTCTACCCTCACTTCAGGAGGACTATACCCAAGCCTCACAAGGACTTGAGGTCGGATTAGCTCTGAATACCTCTCCAATTTGCAGTTTGTCAAGTTCCTTAGGACCTGTTTGTCTGCAGCATTAAGGTCTGGCGGGATGCTTGAGAAACGAAACCAGTCAAACAAGGTCAGCCTAAGGGAAGCTAGAACTTATTCCAACTTGCATAAAAAAAAAATCTCACCCAAGTTGTCAGGGGCAGACCACCCCCGAGGGACAGGAAGAGTGTCCGTCACATCGGCAGGATTGAACTCCCATTCCTTCCCCCACACGTAAAAGAATAATTTTTTCCAGCGCTTGTGGAAGCTCGAGAGATCAGAGATAAGAACCTTCGTTTTAACTCATTTGGAGATGTACAAAAAGCCATTAGTGGAGAGATATTTGACATTGAAGAATTTCATGAGCAAAGACACGGTGGGGACACCCAGATCATGTTTCTTAAAGAAGACAAGAATACCAACCAGCACCCCCCAAAAGTTAGGAGAAAGTTAGGTAGGACAGACATTGAAATGTTGTAAAATATTTTTCATGAAATGATGTAGAGGAAAGCGGAGGTCGTTCTCAAAAGCAGCCAGGAAAAAGCATACCTTTTTAGGGATATAGGAATCGTATAAGGTAAACGTATTCGGACTCCAAAACTGAAGGCCTTGAGGAAACCCAAAGCGGGTAGCTAGCACCTTCATGTAAGAAGGAACGATGTCACTACACCCCACGAGCTCGGTGGCTCTAGGGGTAGCAACACCACCCTCAGCACTGCCTGAAATCTCTACGCCACTTACTTTGGTTTTGCCTTTACTGGGAGATTTAAAGGCTGCCTCCCTCAACATTGACAGAGTCCACTCTGGGGAAATCATCTATCTCTAACCCCACATCCCCCAAGTCGGAATCTTCCTCAACGAACCCATTTTTCATTAGCGAAACAGACGATCTCGTAGCTTCAGAGGAAGCAGACATAGCTGGACAAGAATAAGGAAGCTTAAAAGACCTATAAAGAGGGGGACCTCAGAGAAATACTCTTTGGTAGCCCAAGGAGCAAGACACCGAAAAACAATGGCAAAAATTGTAACTGTGGAGTAAGGGTCCAAGAAGAGAAGAAGACGAGACATGGGAATACTTCGGCTCCAAGCATAGCAGAATCGAAAGGCCCAAAAATGCCAAAACCACCTCAGACTTAAGGGATCCAGGGCAAGGAGCTGGGAAAGAAAGGAAAAACGTACCTAACCGCGAATTGGTAACGGATTAAAGCTCAAGGAGGGGATTCGAAACCAAATCACCCTAAGCCTCCAAGTCGAAACTGGGGTAACCGTCCCTCAGAGAAAACCCTAAAACCAGTAGCAGGATGGGGAAGATAAAGTCGTGAAAGGATAAGGAAGCCGAAAAGAATCTATAGAGTGAGGAGCAAATCAGTGATCCATGGGTATTTAGAGCTAACGGTACCTTGGGCCTCGAAACGGGTAACGTGTGCAAGGAACGAGAAAGAAAATGATTACTGACAACCGCTTTAAAAAAATAATAATAATAATAAATATATATATATATTCCCACGTAAACTGATTGGGAAGCCATCACTATTACATCCTAAGTTCAACCCTTACCCGAGCTAGCTCAACCAAGAGCTGGGGGGCAACTGATGATACTCAGAATGATTCCTGAGCTGGAGCTCGGGAATGGAGGTCAGGTAAGCTGAGCTCAGAAGGTCAGAGCTATGCAGAGCTCAGAAAACCAAAACTAGAGCTCCCCTCAAAGCGAGATAATAAGCTGAAGCAGGGAGGAAGCTACTGGATACTACAAAGAACTCGAAAGGTGATTTGAAATAACACTCAAGGCACAAAATCCTCAACCAACCAAGATACTCTCCTAAGACTAAGAAGAATTCCTCGGATAGATGACAAGGATCACGGATCGAATCCCATAGATTAAGGGATACCCCTATAAATACTATGCAACGCCCCCAACAGAGGGGCAAGAACCCTAGTATCACATCGTACATTCTGTAACCTTTTTTGATATAGTAAATAGTGAAGGAAGGAGCAAGAATATTCATTGAAGAGTGGATTAACCGAGCTCTTGAGCCGGTGAACCACTATATTTCTACTGTGTTAATTCTCCAACTTCCTAACAATTCTTAGTATCACTCCCTCGAGCCTAGTAGCTCAGATCTCAATAATTCCAAAATTATTCTTTTCATTTACTCGTCGTCACAAAATTGCATCACGTTGAAATACACCATCAATTAGCAACCTATCTCTTCCATTTTCCCACCAACTCTCACCCGGCACCTCTCTCTCTTCCTTATCTCTCAAGTTATCTCTCTCTCTCTCTCTTCCTTATCTCTCATCTAAATCTCTCTCTCATTTTTTAAAACAAACTACTTTCCCTTATCTCTAACTTTCCCCCCCACTGCAATACATACCACACCAAAGTAACCACCCTTTCCCTTCCTCTCTATCTCTACCTTGCGCCTCCAATACACACTGAACATACCACTGCAAACAGTCTAGGTATTTCTCTTTGGGTCTTCTCTTTCTTTCTCTCTCTCTCTAACTGTGTGTGTGTGTGTGTGTTTTTGTTCATGTGTGTGTGTGTGGCTGTGTTCATGTGTGTGTGTGCTATGTTCATGTGTGTGTTCATGCGTTTGCCAGTGTGTTCATGTGTGTGCTTGCATTCCTGTATTTTTAATTTTTCAAAATGTGTTCATGTGTGTAATATATTGTTTCGTCAGAGCCAATCAGTGTTCCTGTGTGTAATATAGTGTTTTTCAGAATGTGTTCCTGCATTCTTGTAATTTTTTAGACCTAGGTCAATCGGTGCAAGAAGGGTAATGCAAAAACCAAAGAGAAGAAAAAAAAAAGCATTCATCCTTAAGTTAAATATAATACCCATAGCCAAATTAGTGGCTTGCAATTCAAACCTAGGAAATGAGATAAGAAACACATGAAACAATGCATTTAAAAATACATGAAACAATGCATGTGTGTGTACGTGTGTGTGCCTGTGTGCTGTGTTCATGTGTGTGTCTATGTTTGTGTTCATGTGTGTGTGTGTTCATGCATCTGTCATTGTGTTCATGTGTGTGCCTGCATTCCCTTTTTTTGGGTAATTTTTCATAATGTGTTCATGTGTGTAATATAGTGTTTCCTCGGGGCCAGTCGGTGTTCATGTGTGTAATATAGTGTTTTTCAAAATGTGTTCTTGCATTCCTGTAATTTTTTAGACGTGGGGCCAGTCGGTGCAAGAAGGGTAATGCAAAAACCAAAGAGAAAAAAAAACCTTCATCCTTAAGTTAAATATAATACCTATATGACCCAGAATGGTGACTTGCAATTCAAACCCAGGAAATGAGGTAAGAAACACATGAAACAATGCATTTAAAAATACATGAAACAATGCATGTGTGTGTGCCTGTGTTTGTGTTCATGTGTGTGTGTTCATGCGTTTGCCAGTGTGTTCATGTATATGTGTCATTATGTGTTTTGGTTTTTTTTTTGTGTTCATGTGTGTGTTTTGGTTTCCAAGTTTCTTCTCTCTTTAAATTTTTGATAATTATAAGCACTTCCTTTTTTGCTTACTTACTTTCTATTGTAATTGAATCTTTTTCAATTATGGTGTTTGTGGTATTTTGACTAATTATTTTTGTCAATTTAATTATTATTTTCTCACAGAGCTACACATTACCAAAATACACATTTTCTTCTTCACCAGGTAAGTAGTAATGAATTTGTTCTTTTTAATTCATAATAAAAATTTGTTGTGTGATTATCTATATAATAAAGTAGTTAGATTATTTATCTAGAGCTTTTTGTGACTCAGATAGTTTGAGGATTATTGATTTGACGATCCTAATTGGACTTTAATTTCTTTTACAACTTTAAGTCTCTCATATCTCATATAACTCTTTTTCTCTCTCTATCTCATATCTCTTTTAAATACACTATATATATATATATATATATATATATATATATATACTCTCTCATCTCTCATATAATTCTATCTTTCTCTTACAAACACTCTCTCTATCTCATTCATTTATTTTTGTGAGGGAATGTTATGTGTTAAATGTGTATTGTTACTTTTTTATTCAAAGTTTTGCAGTTTTGACATGATTTTATTATTGTTAAATGTTATGTGTGAAATATGCTATTGCTATTTTCGGTACTTCTTAATCATACATTTGTATGATTTTATAGAAGAGAAAATATTTAAATATTAAAAAAAGAATTCGTAGACATTCAAAACCAAACTAACTACAAAAATCAAAAAATTCAAAACCAAGCTAATCATCAATAAAAAAATAATAAGTGATACCAATTGCAAAAAAAAAAAAAATTCAAAACCAAGCTAATTACCAATACAAAAAACAATGACCAATAAAAAAAATAAATGAAATCAATTGCACCAAAAAATAATATTCAAAACCAACTATAAAAAATTTTTCCCAAGTCGTAAACATTCAAACTCAAGCTAATCACCGATAAAAAATAACAAAGCCAAATATTTGAGTAATTTTATAGAATGAAAAAATATTTAAATGCTAAAAAAAATTCCAAGATTTAGACATGCAAAGTCAAGTTGCACCCAAAAAAAAAAAATCAAAGCCAACCAATTGCACCAAAAAAAAAAAAATTCAAAGCCCAAGCTAATAGCAATAAAAAAATAACAAGTAATTGATTTTATAATTATATTGTGTTATTTGGTTGAATGGTGACAATGATGATTAATTCATACATTTTATAAATGAGTAAAACTTAAAAATTATAAATTTTATTAGATTTCATTAGTATTTTTTTTCGAGGTATTTGTATATGTGATATTATTTTGGGAAATTTTTTTTTTATACATTTTTGGGATAGTTCTATTAATATGGAAGATATGATCAACAATATATTTCTGATCATTTTAAAAGAATTGGTATGAATGTTTTTGATCCACTTTCTTTTTCAAGATGGACAATTACTTGCGATTATATTATATATTGTCTTCAGGGACAGACAATGACTCGTTCTACTAAATTAAATAAAAAAATTTCTTTGATTATATCATTTAAAATTTATTTTTACCTATTATTTTTTAAAAAATATCAACAGAATTTTCTCAAAATATGTAGTCCGACAAAATTTTCTCAACATGTGTATATTATCTTGTATTAATAATGTCTAAAATAAAAATCATGTTAAATTAAAAATTAATTAAATATTAAATGATTGAACATGCAATATAAATGGGTGATATGATTTTTTGTAGGCAGAAAATATGTAAGGGATAAAAATTTAAGTTTCTAGGTGTTTTATTTTAGACATATATTAGTTATTACCTGTGCTTGAAGGTACAAAGTAATAAAAAAATGGTCAACGATAAACATATTTATATTTATACCCAAAATCAAATCACAAACATAAAGGAGAAAGAAAAGAATTTAAACACCAGTTATAGTAAAAGTGAGCAGTGGTAATGGTGGCGGGCGACAGTGGTTGTGGTAGAAAAAGGTGATGTTTGTGGTGGGTAGTGACGATCGTGATGATAGTGGCAACTGTTGGTGACAATGGTGATGGTGGCGGTTGGTTTTAGGTGACGATGTTGGTAATGGTAGTCATGGGTGACGGCGGTGGTAGTGGGTGTGGAGGGTAGTGGGTGTGGAGGGTGGTGGGTGATGGTAATGGTGGTGGTGGGGTGACAACAGTTGCGATGACGGTGGTGGGTTGTGGTGGTGGGAGATGACAGTGGTAGTGGTGGGCGACGACGGGTCCTTTCGGGCGACAATGTGATGAATGGTGGTAAATGACGGTGGTAGGTTTGGTGGGGGTGGATGATAGTGGCTAGTGGTAATGGTGGGCGATGACAGGTGACGATGGTTGATGTAGTAGGAGTAGGTGACAGTGGTTGGCGGCGGTGGTGGGAGACGACGGGTTGTTGTGGTTATGGTTGTAGTTGTGGTTACGGTCGTAGTTGTAGTTATGGTTGTGGTTATGGGTAGGGGTGGATGGTAATGGGCAACAAAGGCGATGGTGGGTGCTAACAATAGTAGTGAGATGATGGTGATGGTGGTAATAAATATAAGAATGAGACGACGATGATGGTGGGTGGTAGCGGATGACGATAGTGGTTTCAATCGATGATGAGTGGCGATGGTGGTGGTGGTGGCAGTGGGACAATAGGGGTGGTGGGGTAGCAACAACGGTGGTTGTAATGGTGGTGGGGGTGATGGTGGTGGGGGTGGTGGGCCTGTGGTGGTTGTTGTGACATAGGTGGTGGCGGCGACGAAGGTCGTGGTGGTGGTAGGGTGGTGATGGTTGTTGTGGTAGGGGGTGGAGTGGTGGTTGTGGTGGTGGGGTGGCGGTAGTGATGGCGGAGGCAGTTGTTATAGCGAAGATGGTGGTGGAATGGCGGCGACAGTGGTGGTGGTGGTGGGCGTGGGACAATGGATAGTTGTGGTGGTGGGGGTGGCGATAGTGGTAATAGTGGTGATGGTGGGACGGTTCCAAACACTATTTTTTTTTTATAAAATACTTATGAGAAGTTATAAGTTCTAAAAGTGCTTTTAAAAAATCAACCAAACACACCCTTAGGGGCTTATTTTCCTATTAAATTTGGGGGGTTAATATTAGCCGTCGGATTAACTTTAAAGTAAAATTTAAAGAGATCTCAACCACAAAAAATAAAAGTCATTTTATTTTTCTTTTGAAATTTAAATTGTGTTATACTTTGTTATATAGATAATATAAAAGTAATAGTCACATGAGTGGTCATGCACGTGAGTAGTCGGGCACGTGATGGGGATAGCCACAAGGCGAGCATGTGAGTTAGAAGATCTAGTGTGATATATCTCCTCCAGGATCGAAACTGCATGTTAGTTTACTTGCTCATATAATAGCTCAAACCAGTTCCAAACATTTTGAGACAAAGGTTCCACTTTCCTTGTCGTTCTATTCAAAAGGTATTTGAAGAGCTACAATGGTAACAAGAGCTTAGCCTATAAAGGAGAGGAACGAGCTATAAGCCAAGCAAGTATTCTCTCCCAGCTCAATTACAACTAGACCTCTTTATCTTTATTGACATAATCATCAGATGGTCGACCACCAGAGTCCTTTTGGTCTTCGACTTCTGTGCAGGAGCTCACTGATGATTGTCAGGTCATCATCCATCCTATTGGTGCAGTTTTTGGGATCAACAAATGACGCCCTCTATGGGAATCAACTTGATTTCCAATAACAAATTCTAAATCCTATGGTGATAACCAGAGCATCTAAAGAACCTGCAATTGACCAGATGCATGAACACCCCAATACCCACCCAATGGGACGAAGGGCTATGCCCCCACCAGAAAAGGAGTCAACGAAAGTTAAGAGGTTGGAAAAAGAAATTGAGGAATTGAAGAAACAAAATCAAAAAATCCTCCAACTATTGGAACGAGATCAGTCCCAAACTAGGGAGCATGCAGGGGATAACCAAGAGGTCAATTGGAGTTAGAACGAAATTTTTTGTCCTCGAATCAACAACCAATGGGAGCGAAAATTCTAAGAAGTAAACAAAAAATTGGGGAATGTTATAAATATGGTGAAAGCTCGGGTCCCAAAAGTCATGAGACTCTGGTCCAGAACACTAAGTCACCATTCACCCAAGACATATCAAACTATCCCCTGCCAGAGAAATTTAAAATGCTAATGATTGAGGCATTTGATGGAACAAAGGACCCGTTGGACCACCTAGAAGCTTACAGGTCTTTAATGATGCTCCATAGTATTCTAGACCGAAATAATGTGTTGAGCTTTTGCCACCACATTTAAGGAAACTACAAGGTACTGGTTCAGCAAGTTGAAGTCGACCACCATCAGTACGTTTGGAGAACTAAGTACTTACTTCATCTCATATCTCATTGGAGGTCAAGCTCATTGGCGACCCCCAACCTACCTCCTCAATGTCAAGCATGTCAGGGAAAAAAACATTGTGAGAATATGTCAATCGCTTTACTAAGGAATCCTCGCAAAATGATAAGTTAGTTTTGACTGCCTTCATGGGCGTGTTATAGTCTTCTTAATTTTTCTTCGCCCTCTCCAAAGAACTATCTTCATCTATGGGTGAGTTCTTGGCAAATTCCCAAAGCTACATGAATGCTAAAGATACCCTCCTAGCTCGTGGAGGTCAGGAGGAAAGGTGGGAAGATCGATGGGAAGACAAGAGGAGGCGAGATCCACCGAACAGGAAGGAAATGGCAGTTAGCCTAAAGAAGAATCGTTCTGAGAGGGTTAGTGCAAGGGATTTTTTAGGACCTCGCACTCCCAATGACCCCGCCCAAAAATATTCTCCACTGAACACGTCTGTCTAGTAGATCCTCTTCTAGATTCAAGATGAAAGGATTCTCAAATGGCCTGGGAAGATGAAGTCTCATCCTAGCAATAGGTCCAAGGACAAATATTGTCGTTTCCACGGAACGCCTATAATACGGAAGATTGCCAAGTCCTGAAGGACCAAATAGAAGATCTGATCCAAAAAGGCCATCTCAGGAGGTACATAAAACATCGACGATAGAAGAGGAACAAAATTTAACCCTACCAAGAGGAGGCCCTACATCAACAACCGGTTGAAGAAGCGACCATGATATCTGGAGGTTTTATAGAAGGTGGAGAAAGTAGCTCTGACAGGCGGGCCTATGTTTAGAGAATAAAGTCCGAGCTGGAGATGGGCTCAGTAAATCTAGGGAAGAGACCCCTAGTGGATCTCTCGATTACCTTCTCAGAGGAGGATTTGAGTGGTGTTCAATATCTGCATGATGATATATTAGTGGTCACCCTAATAATTGCAAATTACTCCATGAAAAAAGTGTCGATAAATAGTGGGAGCTCGACAGACATCATATTTGCTTCAGCCTTCAATTAGCTTAATATTGCTAGAGAAAGATTGACTCTGATAACTACTCCACTCATTGGATTCTTTGGGGAAAAAGCTTACCCCATAGGATCCATCTATATACCAGTCACAGTTGAGCTAGCATCATGACAGACCACCAGTTGAGCTAGTGTCATGACAGACCACCATAATGATGAATTTCTTGGCCCTAGACAGTTCATCAACATACAATGTTATACAAGGAGAGCTTGAGGAGTTCATTGATAGAGTTCCTTAACTTTAACAAGGATGTCTTTACTTGGAGGCAAGTTGATATGAGTGGGATTGACCTTGCTGTAATTGTGTACAAGCTCAGCGTCAGTTCAAGCTTCAAACCAATCCGTCAGAAATGATAGAGCTTCCCCCCAAAGCGAAATCGTGCGATAAAGGAGGAAGTAGCCAAACTCTTGTGTGGACTTTACCGATCTAAACAAGGCTTGCCCAAAAGATTGCTTTCAATTTCTGAAGACATTTTGGTTGATGCCACCATAGGGTACAAGTTTCTCTTCTTTATGGAGGCATTCTCAAGGTAGAACCAAATCATAATACATGAACCAGATTAGAAAAAATCCTCTTTCATAACAGAGGAGTGGACCTACTATTATAAAGTGATGCCATTTGATCTGAAAAATGTAGGGTCCACCTACCAGAGATTGGTAAATCACATGTTCAAGGACCTCATTGACTACTAAATGGAGGTGTATGTCGACGATATGCTCATAAAAAACCTCCAGGCTATAGAGCATATCAAGCATTTAAAACAATCCTTTGACACCCTCGGAAGGTACAACATGTAGTTGAATCTAGCTAGGCATTCCTTTGACTTGATCTTAATCATACACTCAAGTATAAGTTTTCAAGTTCTAATGTTGCTCAATTAAGTCCGAGGTTGAATCCACAAGGAGTTATGTTGGAACTCAAAATAGAAAATGTAAGATTGCCATGTGTGTATTGTGCAGTACAATAGCTTGTGATGTGAACTTAGAAATGATTAGAAAATACTTAAACTAAACTTTTGATTACAACAATTGAAAAATGGCTACTTTTTAGTTTGGGGATCCAACATGCATCTTATTGTTTGACTATAAAAATGTCACCTTACAACAATTAACTCTTATGTCGACAAAAAGTTAATCGGTAGGTTTGATGCATAGGTTGAACCATATCACAACAATTATTAAGTTAGTTGAAAGGTGTATGCACCTTACAAAAATCAAATAACTCTAGTAAATCCAAAGGTGAACCATTCCAAAGGTTTACTATAGCTATTTGATCGGCAGGTCTATGATTCAATGAAGGCGGAGTTTCGATTTATGCATTGAATCAAAAGCATTAGCTATGGCAAGACTTAACCAATCTAAAACCAATCCCCCAACTGTTACATAAATTCCAACTATGTGCATCATTACATTATGCGTGAAGTACATAATAACGTATAGATGAAATGATATATAGCAATAAGTTTAACTCGGTACTTATAATCATGAGCATATAATAATACGATATAAAATAGAAATAAAAATCATCCATAATTTAAGGGAGGCATAATCACTAAAGTATAGGTAGAACATCGCAATTTCCGTAATACAAACAACATTACACATGTCTTCACTCTTTACTAAAGAGTATAAGCGGACTACTCACACTTCATTGCTATAGATAAGTAAGAAGGGTAAGACAGTCCCAGTACAATACAATGCAAATGCAAAACAAAAGCAAATAATCCTTCCTTGAGAAATAGTTGAAACACCCTCACTCTTATTACCTACTAGGGCAAAAAATTGAGAGAGGTTCAACCCTCCAAGTAAAAAGGACATAAAAGAAATTTAGAAGAAGAGAATTTTTGACTAGGAGTACTTAGGGTAGGGTATTTTTTCTCTCAGACTCTGGCTTGCCAAAGGTGGAAGATCTCCCTCTAAAATGACTTCAAACATGCCTATTTATAGGATCTGATGAAGTGTTAAGGCGATAGACACCCAAAGCAGCCAATTAGGGCTTTTGCAACATTAATGGTCCAATAGGAGAAAATGAGGAGGTGAGACGGTTAAGACCACCATCTAGATGCCACCACCACCGTCCGGACGATGCTCATCATTTGAATTTTGCATTGCAGCCTCTTTTGTTGTCTTCTTTGACTTTGGCCATCATTGGGATGATAGCCAGATGGTGATTGTGTGTTGATTTTCCTTTTGCCTCCCTCCTTTTGTTCCTCTTTTGTGCTTTAATCCTCCAAGTTCCTTAATTACGTATGAAACCCTACAAAATATATAATTCAAATATTAATCATAAATTCCAATAAAAAAAACATCAATCATAAATTAATCTCAATTAAGCACTTTAAATCAATTAACACACATAATTAACTCTAAATCTTAATTTATTTACACACTTTTTAAGGTTAATCACACTCCTCAATAAACATTACTAGTCCCTAGTAATACAAATAAATATATACAATCACTTTCGTAGATTTTACGATTGCATTTAACTTATACAACAAATCGTTAAACCCCTAGGTAATCAATCCCTAGTGGATGAGTTTTGTCTCATGAATATTTCTAGTGAAAAGTACCTAAAAACTTCAACAGTTAAGATAAAATAATCCATATTTTTCACTTGTAAAAAATTAAATCATCATTCCATCTTTATGTCAGAATACTCCCTCTCCTTATCATTGTAAGAGTAACACACAACAATTGTAACACTATTTAGTATATTTCTAGAAAAACTCGTGTGTGTGTGAATTTCTTTATCTCAAAAATACTTAAGAAATATCACAACCCTTTTCTACGCTGTACAAAATTTAGTTTCAACATCAATCTTTTCCTGAAAATCACTTAACAAAGTACACACTCAAGTTTTAGTGACCATCACTCAAAAATTATATGTGATAAGAATATTGAAATCAAAGCAAAGTAATGACACATGTAATATTTTAAAAGAATGTTATTTGAATAAAACTGAAAATTGACATAATCTCATGAAAGAATATTAACACTATATCAAATAAAATTGTCAACACTCCCCCTCATAAATGAATGGTTGAAAATGATATATATTCATGATTTTTGGAATCAAAAATGACTTTATTAAGGTTATAACGTGGGTAAGGGTGTTGGGTTTAAGAAACGACGTCTAAGGAATTCAAAAACTATCATTTTCAATTTGGGTAGCACACATCTCTCTTTAACTTTCCAAGCTTTTACAAAAACAACGTTGTATTTTTTGTTCTCCATTTTCAATCTCAAGCTTGTAATTTCTCGGCCATTCTTTTCTTTGCAACACTTTCTTTCCCCTTTTTCCATTTTCTTCCCACACATTCTTTCCTTTTTTTTTTTCTTTGTTTTCAACCATATTCTCTACTTTTCTTTTTTAAGAATTATAAAATTTTTCTATTGGGGTGCAATTTGGATAGGCCAATGCAAACCCAACCCGAAGAAAACAATTCTTGGGTTGAACTTAAGCTAAAAATCCTCAACCCGTGATGGTCGTACACGGGTTGAGGTTTCGGATTCACGGGAACAACCCTAGCCTAGACGAATTTTTTTTAAATTAGTTTCAACCCGAGTTATGTATTTAATTTGTTTATGTAATTCTAATTTGCACCCTTAAACCAATTTGTATCCTGAAAGTTAAACTTCCCCATATTGCACCCTCAATCGTGTGAAATTATTTCAATGTGGTTCAGGGCTAGACGTCCGTTGATATCTCCGTCTGTTTTAAGCTCACGTGACAAGCACATGAAAACTTGAGGGCTTAACAGGTAAAATGCCAAACAATTTTTGGCAAGCAAATGGTGTGCCCAAAATACTCCTCTTCATATTCGATCCAAACGAAAAATAGGAAGAAAGAAGAGGAAAAAAAAAAAGGAGGAAGGGGAAAATGGAGGGGTATTGCTATTGTGGTAGAAGAGCTCAAAGTAAGACGTCATGAAAAAATTTTGCTTTGTTTTGAATGAATAATGTTAAAAAATTTTGGGCAAATCTTGCTCAATTACAAGCAAATAGTTGTGCATTAGTTGTTTTAAAATAATTAGAGAAGACAAACACTAATCAACAAAGTCATTTGTGCATTAGTTTCAGTTACAGATTTTATAGAATTTTTATTACATATTAACCCCTCAAGATTGCATGTGCTCATCCTGTGAGCTTAAAACAGATAGAAATATCAACGGACGCCTGGTTGTGGTCACATTGAAACAATTTCACACGATTGAGGGTGCAATATATAAAAATTTATCTTTCAGGGTGCAAATCAAAAAATTTAGTATCTTTCATGGTGTAAAGTGGAATTAACTCTTTATTTATATGTGCATTAAAAGAATATTTTGTTAAAAGACTCACCAATAAAAACTCACATTCATCAATAACCTTATATAGGAATAGGAGTTCAAGCTCTCTCGTTTATTCCATTTGGATATTGGATAAAGAGTAAAAGAAGATGTCTAAGTTAGAATCCCACATCAGTTGGAAACAAAAAATGTGTCACCATCCTCTTTTATATCAAGAAGGCTATGGAAAACTAATGTCTATAATGGATTTCAAAAAGCAAAGGTAGAAATATCTCGTAAATTGAACATTTGAACCTGATTTAGCAACTGAGTATAACCCAAACCAATGTGGGAAGGACTCAAGATTGAGAAGTTTCATGTCCAAGTCAACTTGGACTCAGATTAAGAGTTTCATAACTTGGGTTTGACTTGGGCTGACCTCTCAGCCTGTCTAACCCACCCAAATTGCAGCCCTAATTTTAAAGATGGCAATGCAAGCTAAGTTGCAACAAGAACTACCTGTGAAGGAGGAAGCAGGCAAAAATGGCAAAGCAACTGATTATCTCGATTGATTATCTTACTTCAATGCATCATTTTTTTTACATAACAACCCAGGGTCATTTTAGTTGCCCCAAGTTCCTTCACATTTAAGTCATTAATTCATATGACTGAACTATAAGCACGCTCGGTAGCCCAAGTCGCAAAATAGTTACAACTCTCCCACATCTCACACTTTGCAGAAACCTCGTNCTCAAAGTAAGACGTCATGAAAAAATTTTGCTTTGTTTTGAATGAATAATGTTAAAAAATTTTGGGCAAATCTTGCTCAATTACAAGCAAATAGTTGTGCATTAGTTGTTTTAAAATAATTAGAGAAGACAAACACTAATCAACAAAGTCATTTGTGCATTAGTTTCAGTTACAGATTTTATAGAATTTTTATTACATATTAACCCCTCAAGATTGCATGTGCTCATCCTGTGAGCTTAAAACAGATAGAAATATCAACGGACGCCTGGTTGTGGTCACATTGAAACAATTTCACACGATTGAGGGTGCAATATATAAAAATTTATCTTTCAGGGTGCAAATCAAAAAATTTAGTATCTTTCATGGTGTAAAGTGGAATTAACTCTTTATTTATATGTGCATTAAAAGAATATTTTGTTAAAAGACTCACCAATAAAAACTCACATTCATCAATAACCTTATATAGGAATAGGAGTTCAAGCTCTCTCGTTTATTCCATTTGGATATTGGATAAAGAGTAAAAGAAGATGTCTAAGTTAGAATCCCACATCAGTTGGAAACAAAAAATGTGTCACCATCCTCTTTTATATCAAGAAGGCTATGGAAAACTAATGTCTATAATGGATTTCAAAAAGCAAAGGTAGAAATATCTCGTAAATTGAACATTTGAACCTGATTTAGCAACTGAGTATAACCCAAACCAATGTGGGAAGGACTCAAGATTGAGAAGTTTCATGTCCAAGTCAACTTGGACTCAGATTAAGAGTTTCATAACTTGGGTTTGACTTGGGCTGACCTCTCAGCCTGTCTAACCCACCCAAATTGCAGCCCTAATTTTAAAGATGGCAATGCAAGCTAAGTTGCAACAAGAACTACCTGTGAAGGAGGAAGCAGGCAAAAATGGCAAAGCAACTGATTATCTCGATTGATTATCTTACTTCAATGCATCATTTTTTTTACATAACAACCCAGGGTCATTTTAGTTGCCCCAAGTTCCTTCACATTTAAGTCATTAATTCATATGACTGAACTATAAGCACGCTCGGTAGCCCAAGTCGCAAAATAGTTACAACTCTCCCACATCTCACACTTTGCAGAAACCTCGTACACTGAGTGTCCTCTTTTTTCTCTTGACAGTTATATCAGGACCTGAAATGCCGTTAGATAAGAACTATAGGTCCTGTCACCCGTATATTAATCTTCATACATATAGACATTAGTCTTGAGCAAATTGCATAGTAACTAGAATGTGTAAATATATTCTATCCATTAAGGTGGCGAAGCATCCAAGGGGGCATGACTGTGTTAGTTTGATGATGCCGCGGAGTAATGTCTTCTACTTCTCCACTGCCTCCTGCCTGGTACGCATCACTGCATTGCATATGCTTCTACATTGTTAGTTGACACAAAGGAGAACTTCAGAAATACACAGACAAAGGGGGTTGGGGGAGAGAGAGAGAGAGAGAGGGTCACCCAATGTCCATGGGATGTGACGGAACCAATGAGGATGGGTTCAAGTCATGATTCTGCTGCTCCCACTGAACCTGTTGGGCCAGCTCCTTCTCCTTTTCCTTGACCTATATCAGCTCTAGTATTAGATATATCTATATATATATATACACACACATTCACATATGGAATTTCTTTTGTGGTCATTAAGTGGGCCAATTGTTTAGCTAAACATGTGTTGTTATGTACTGAGTCATGTGGAGACAGGAATGTCCTCCTTTTATGTAATCCATTCTCCAAAATCATGTATTACTTTTTGATTGAATGAAATTTATCGTTTTCTTATCAAAAAAAAAAGTGGTAGATGAACTGATATTCAGAAAAAGCAGCACGGACAGAGTATTTATGTAAACTTAATGAATCACCTTCTTTGCAAGCAAGCTATTTTGATCCTGCAATGCTTTGTCCTGTCAAAGAAAACGTTAAATGATCTAGGAACGGAGAGATGGAGCAATAGATTCACAAAATTTCAAAGCAGGAGGGCCAAATCAAGAAATATTATTATTAAGGTGGTAAGAATTTTAATTCTTGATACATAGAAGGGAGTCATGGGCCTCATGGCCCAACTCCGGCCCCTAGGCCCCAATATAGCTCCCCTTGGATGTAGTTGCCCTCATTTCATATTTCAAAGATTGTTAAACAACCTGTTCTTTTAAAATTTAAGTTATTGAAGAGAGATCTAACATATGTACTTATCTAATATTCGCCATACGTGGCTTCTCTTGTACAGTCCGATTTTTTATGTGTATAGAATTGATTGATACATCTATATAATAAAGTAGAATATAATTCAAATCTCAAAAATAATAAAATGACTTTTACTTTTCGTTATTGAGATTTGTTTAAATTTAATTTGAAGTTAATCCAACGACAAATATTAGCACTCCAAATCTAATAAAAAAAATAGATTCCTAAAGATGTATTTGAGGTGATTTTTTAAAGTATATCTAAGACTTATAACTCCTCATGAGGACTTTAAAAAAAAATAGTATTTGTAATCATTCCACCACCACCACTACCACAACCACCCCACCTCCATCATCACTACCACCCCATCATCACAATTACCCCCACCACTATCGCCGCCGCCGCCGCCATCACCACCACCACCACCACTCTACCACTACAACCACCGCCATCACTATCGCTAACCTACCACCATCGCCACTATCCTATCATCCCCTGTACCACCCTCACCCCCACTCCCACTACCCTACCCCCATAACCATAACCACCACCACCACCACCGCTGCCACCCCCACCATCGTCGCCACCCTACCACTGCCATCACCCCCACCAGCACCACTGCTATTGTCCCAATATCACCCCCACTGCCCTCACCACCAATTGTTATCACCGTCGTCTACCGCCACCACCTATCACCATCGTCATCTCATTCTTATACCTCTACTACCATCATCCCATTACCACGTCGCCCACTTTCAGCACTCATCACCATTCGTTGTCATCCACCATCGTTGTCAGCCACAGTCACCTGCCACCACCACCATCTTCGCCCCATCTCCACCACTGACAACCACCATTACCTACACCCACCCCTACCCCCACCACTATCACCGGCACCCCACAGCTACCACTATCACCATCATCACCCAAAATCAACCACCATCACCGTTGCCACCCACGGGCTGCCACTATTATAACAATCGTCGTCACCCATCGCAATCATTACCGTTTTTCACCACCACCACTACTGCCCACCAAATCTACCACCGCTCACCCTCACTACAACCGATGCTTAAATTGTCTTTTTTCTTCTATGTTTGTGATTTGATTTTAGGTGTGAATATAAATATGTTTATTATTAACCATTTTTTTAATACTCGGTGCCTTTAGACACAAAATAACTAGTCTATATAATAAAATACAATACAATTCAAATCTTAAAAAATAAACAAAATAATTTTTACTTTTCACGATTCAGATTTTTTTAAATTTTTCTTTAAAGTTAATCTAACAGCTGATATTAACATACCAAATTTAATAAAAAGAATAGACCCTTAAAGGTATGTTTGGGGTGACTTTAAAAATACTTCTAAAACTTATAACTTCTCATAAAGTACTTAAGAAAAATAAATAATAGTAGAAACCGCCACACCACTGCCATCTCCATTGCCGCACCACCACCTCCACCACCATCACCACTGCCACCAAAACTACCCCCACCAGCCCCACCCCCACCCTCATCACCCCCACTACCATCACCACTACCATCGCCGCTGCTATCGTTGCCACCACCGTTGCCACTATCACTATCGCCACCCCACCACCACAGCTGCCATCATTACTATTGCCACCCTACCACCACCACATCCCCACCAACAACATCCCCACCACCACCAACACCACCACCACCACCGCTGTACCACCCTACCACCACTACTACTGTCCCACTATCACCCCTACCAACGCCACCCCACCACCACCACTACCATCGTCGCCACTGCCACTTCCCACCCCCACCCCCACCCACTGCTCCACCGCCACCCCCAATTTCAACCCCACCACCGGTTACTACCACCATCGTCCACCACCACCACATACCACCATCATCATTTCATTTTTATATTTATTATCATTACCACTATCATCCCACTACCACTGTTGCCCATCGTCAACACCCATCACTACCATTGTTGTCCACTACCACTCACTACTACAACCTACCACCACCCGTCATCGCCCACCATCATCGTTAGTCACTGTCACTCACCCCCACCACAACCCTCATCGCCCATCACTGCTACCCACCCCCACCATACCTACCACCACCACAACCGCCGCCACCATTCACCACCACCAATCACATTGTCGCCTAGAAGTACTCCTTGTTGCCCACCACCACCATCGTTACCGCCCACCACCACAACCGTCATCGCCCCACCACCACTACTACCAACCACCATCACCGTTGCCCCCCTCCCACCACCACCAACACCCATGGCTATCATTACCACCACCTTTATCCAAAATCCACCACCACCATCATCGTTGCCACCCATAGCTGCCATTATCATCATAATCGTCGCCACCTATCACCATCTCCCACCCACCACCACTGTCGCCCACCACCATTACTATCGCTCACCTCCTCTACAACTGGTACTTGAATTCATTTCCATCTCCTCTATGTTTGTAATTTGATTTTGAGTGTGAATACAAATATATTTATTGTTGACCACTTTTTTATTACTCATGCCTTTAAACACGTGTAATAACTAGTTTACTTATACCAGAATACATACTTACATATAATGAATAGATCATTCTCGAAAACTAAGCACAAGGAAAAAATAAACAAAATACAAGTTGGATACAAACTTAACCTATTGGCTTAAGTACATTTATATATCAACCCATTCTTTTGCTGCCTCCATGTGGGTTCCAACACTACCTCCTACATGTGAGTCATATTTTTATAATGGGTGTTATTTCGCTTAGAGCATTTGCTATCCTATTTTGCTTACTTTTTTTTTTTTTTTTAATGTAGCACTTGCTAGTTATTTTTTCTCCCTCAGATACTGGCTGTTATGATCTTTTGGGTCCTGATACCCTTGTTAAACCACCAGCTCTTCTAAAGGTTACGTTGTTAGAGACGGGTCTAACATAAGCAGTTATCTAATTAGGTCATAAGGGCTATGTCTATTATTATGAGATATTTAAGTTATTGTCCTCTGTTGATTTATCCTAAACTAAAGGAAGGGCCTCTCAAGGGCATACTGAATTGATAAACTATAATTTTATCACCCAGAGCAAGCCCTTTATTAATTCATCACACTGAACATTTTGAAAAAAAAAACTTCAAGATTAAAGTCCAAAATCCTAGTTATAAAGTGTTCGATTTCATGCATCTTAGAGGAATATGGAACAAGGTCTCACCTTCTTCTGGAGATCAGAAATGGATTCATGCATGAGTTGGTTCTGTATTGTAAGAAGATTTGATTTCAATGAACATCTCATGATATATATAATCAAATAACATATGATTTATGGAGGATTAAGGTTTCACCTTTCTTGACCTAATGTGTTTAAGAGCTGCATCAATCTGGTGCTCCAAATTTTGAAGCTCCCTAAGACTCAAGGAATCTAAATCTTCTCCCATAAAGTGCCTAACAAACAATAAGAAGGAATTGTTCTTTATCACTGTTCACATTGCAGTGTCATCTATGTAACTTGAGATCTAAATTCGAGTTAGTACCTTTGGCTTCTTTGTAACGTCTCCACTCTTGCCTTGAGCTTTGCATGTTCCAGAGTCCAGTTTCCCTGGACAAAATTTACAATGATTGACCAAGATTTTCTATTATTCAATAACCAATGGGGGGTAAGAAAAAATAATTATTTCCAAATGAAGAACAGCACAAAAAGAAAATTTTTGTTATCATGAATTTTGTTGAGTTCAGAGCAGTTGCATACCTGTGAGTCCAATTCAGTTGCTGAAAGCTGCCTGTCTGCATATGAGTATCTCTCATACCGTTCAAGGATCTTCTCCATGCTGTCAACAAAGAAATCAAGACAAATGTACTGGTAATTAGGTGATCAATCAGACTGAATCTTAACCAAATGTTCACACGCACAGGTGTTTCCAGGCTATTACGGAACAAAGTAAAGAACCTGCTGGTAATTACTCAGCTAAATGTTCAAGCATACAGCTAAGATTTTGAAAATAAAAAGGATTGACTACATATGATTTCTAGTTAAAAGATAAACATTAAACTGTACTTATATAATTCTAGCTAACTTGTCCATTTCATGCCTACTCTCAAAAATGCAATTTAATTCACCAACATACACATCATGCTATAGGTAAGTCATTACCAATAACAACACAAATTTGTGCAATTCAATTCAGACTTTGCTTGAGCACACATAAATAAGGCAATGACAAGATGGTAGAAGTGTGGAAGGCACCCTATAATGTTGAAACTGGAAGGCAGTGTGAGCCATCTAAATACCATCATTGATATTTCGTTCAATCCCATTACAAAAACACCTGCGCAAATGGCAGGTAATATTGCATAAAGGAGAACTATTGAATCCAATTAGGAAGCGAAAAAATTATTTGGGTCAAACTTACCTTTCAGAAAAAGATTTTAAGCAAGAGCAAGTGTTTTCACTCAATGACATCATGTGTTGCATCTGTAGATATCAGCCAAATATGGTGAGAAACAGCTAAGAAGCACGGACACGGATACGGGACATAGACACGGTGACACAATATTTTTCAAAAAAGTAGAACACAGACACATTAGAGATGTGTTAAATAGTATGTATTTAATATTATATACATATAATCATGTGATAAAATAATAATATTATCATAATAATTTTTTAATTCATCCTCCCTTACTTTTAAAAATTCACATTGTGATATCACTACATAAAAAATGCAATATAAGATATACCGATATACATTCAACATTGACGTCCATGATCCAACAATCAATGGCTATTACAACTTTTATTTTCAAAAATATTCTATTTCGTAATACTAATTTTCATCAATTTCAAAGAGTCTCAATTTTATAACCCCATTTTTCCTCACATTACTTTGATATTAAAAGTATATTCCATTTATATATAAGTTCATACTTGTGTTCAAAATTATGTTACATTCATGTCTTTTGTTCAATGTCATTAATTATAACTATTTTTATATTATGACTTTGACTCATATTTTTTTTTAAATTACAAAAACAATTCTTAATTATAAAATTTTCTAAAAAGTTTTAAAAAATTTGGAAAAAAAAGCTCAAAACGTGTTCTGAGCATGTCAGGTATGTGTCTGAAAAAAATTTAATATTAAAAAAATCAGACACTCATTTTAGCATGTCTGAAACGTGTTGTGTCCCAAACGTGTCTGACGCAGACATTCTGGCTAAAATGAAGTGCCCATACTTCAAAGACTAACATAGATCAAAATTTTATTTTGGTGCGTAGTTTTGGCGAACTTGAAAACAAAAACGTTTCATTAATATTTCGGAAACAAGATAGAACGAAGGATTAAAATTTTAATTCGATGTGTTATTTCGGTTACTTAGGAAACGTAAACGTTTCAATGAATTTCGAAAATGTTTAAACCCGTTTTAGAAACAGAATAAAAAAATAATTATTTTGATTCTATCACTTATTCGTTTTGGTCTCCAAGGAAAAAGAAATATTTCAGATGATTTGACCATTTCGAAATGAAATTTAATTCCTTAGTGATGAGAAAAACAACAGCTCTAAAGAGATTTGGACCCAAGAGTTAAATTTAGAGGGCAAACAAGAATACAAATACGGATTATAAGAAATAACAATAAAGAATGTTGCTCTTTCATTTTAAAAGTGATTATAGTCGGACTCAACAGCTACTGCAAGCATAAGTTGCAGCAAGGCACAGATGTTCACTAATGAAGAGAACCTTCTATTCATTTATCAAATAGAAAATTTTAGGAAGTGAAAGTTACTCAATGAGCTCTTGGAATTGGAATTAGAGAAAACTCCTTCCACCAAGGTTGGTAATCTGATAAATCTATATAATAAAGTACAATATAATTCAAATATCAAAAGATAAATAAAATGACTTTGTTATTCACAGTTGAGATCGCTTTAAATATTATTTTAAAGTTAATTTAACGGCTAATATTAACACCCCAAATTTAAATAGAAAAAATAAGCCTCTAAAGGTGTGTTTGAAATGACTTTTTAAAATTACTTCTAGAAATTATTTAGAAAAAAAAAATGTTTGAAACCGTCCCACCATTACCTCTGCCGCCACCACCCCCATCGCTCCACCGCCATCACCACTATCAGCACCACCCCCACCACCATCACTATCGCCACCCTACTATACTCACCACCCCACTACCACCACCACCGTTGCCATCACCTTACCACCACCATCACCACATCCATTGCCCCACCACCATCATCGCCCAGCGGTGCCGCTACCACTACCACTCCACCATCATCACTACCACCCCATCATCATCACTACCACTACCACCACTTTCACCGTCCTACCACCACCACCACCACCGTTGTTGTATCCTACCATCATCACTACCGCTATCGCGCCTTACCACTACCACTATTGTCCCACCATCACCCCTACCACAACCATTGCTTCACCACCACCCCTATGACCATCACAACTACCCCTCACCATCGCCAACCCACTATCGCCACTACCCCACCTCCACCCTCACTGCCCTCCCTCCACCACCACAACCATCGTCACCCACCACCGATTGCTACAATCGCTATCCATGGCCACCACTCACCACCATCGTTATCTTATTCTTATATTTATTACCATTACCATCATCATCCCACTACCACCGTCACCCACCATTAGCCCACCACCACCAATCTTCCCCCATCATCACCACCAACCGCCATCATCTGTTATTCGTCGTCACCCATCACACTGTCGCCTAAGAGCACCTATCATCGCCCACCACCACCATCATCACAGCCCATCACCACCTTCGTTGTCCCACCACCACCACCACTGTTAACCACCATCACTGTCGTCCACTACTACCCACACCCACCACCATCACCGTTGCCACCCATTATCGTCACTCATAACCCACTACCATCATCACCATTGTCACCCACAACTGCTACCACTACCACAATCGTCGCCTTACCCACCACAACCATCACCGTCTCTCATCATCACCACTGTCGCCCACCAGCACTTTTACCACTCACCCCCACTACAATCGGTACTTAAATTTCTTTATCTCCCTTCTATGTTTGTGATTTGATTTTAGGTGTGAATACAAATATGTTAACTATTTTTTTTAATACTCCGTGCCTTCAAGCATGGAGAATAACTAGTACTTGAATATGGCATAATAACCAGCGTCTTTAAATCACCCACCCCCAAAACCACACCCTAAAATTATTGTTCAGGGGTACCAAGTACTACAAGGACTATCCCAATCAGTGTGGTTAACTTGTGGAACTGACCTCCTTCAAATTCAACTGATCTAATGGCAATCAGTGATAATATGCAAGTTTCGAATCCAAATCCCTTGGCTAAGGATATTATGATATGAAGTCCTGCCAGTAGATTAAATAGATGCAAACTAATATGCATAAAAGATATGGCTCCCACACTGAGAGAGTCCCAGTCAAATATTATTTATAGAGCTCACCACATACAATAGATGAGACTAAATCTAAAGTAAGTACAATTTGGATTATATATCAAATAGTATCTAATAGCTAACTGATTATTCTGATTCACTAGATAATGGTGAGAGCTATCCACATGAGCTAAGAACTTGTGAAGAGTTGTGTGGGCCATCTCTATATGCCCCCTCAAATTGATAGGGAAGTGCCACAACTATCAACTTGGACTGAAGAAGAGCGAACCACTATGAGGACAAAGGTTTAGTAAAAATACCAGCAAACTGATAAGTAGTGAAAATATGTCCGACCTCTTTTAATAAAAAAAGCAATGTTATAAGGGCCTAATGATATAGCTTCAATACAACCATTAAATTAGTTATGATTTCTAATGTTAGATGGAGCCCACAACCAATCTAATGGTCGTATATCATTAGGTCCTCAAATTAGGTTTAAATAACATTTTTCTAAGAAAAAATAATAAACATGACTTTTCATATTTTAAAAGTTATTTTTATACATTTAGTTTTTTGTATTAGTGGGTCATTAACTTGTTAGTAATGGGGGACAAAGTAATTGTGATATGTTAATTTTTCAAGCAATGGAGGAGTAGGGTCTTTATTATTTTTATTACTGCATTATGTAGTAGAGTTATATATTATATGTAATTCACCTATTTAGGTTGAGTGAATTGAAGAGTTTTTCCTATCTTCAGTAGTCGCTTCCATTATATTTTTTGTGAATATGTGATAGTCCTCTAGATTCCAACAAAGTGACATCAAAGCTATGCTTGAGTGTCAAAAAAGAGAGAGAGATTGAAAGATATCACATTGAATGCTTCCATTTCAAATGCCCCTATTCACCAAAGATAACTATGAGAATTGATGTATCCGCATGAAGGCGATTCTTGGATCCTAAGACTTGTGGGAGATTATAACAATTGGTTACATAGCACCGCAAGATGAAGTTGCTTTAAGCCAAGTCCAAAAGGAAGTCTTGTAAGCTACGACAAAGAAGGACAAAAAAACTCTTTCACTCATCCATCAATGCTTGGTAATACCATGTTACAAAAAGTTGCTAGTGCAACCACATCCAACCAAACATGGGATGTTCTTCAAACTACTCATAGTGAAATGAAAAAAGTCAAGAAAGTTCATTTCCAAACTCTATGAGGTAAATTTGAGGTCTTACGCATAAAGAAATCCGAATTAGTTTCAGATTATTGCACAAGAGCCTTAGTGGTTTGAGAACGTATGGTGGTGATCATTATGATGATACCCGAGTAATAAAAAAAATCCTCTGTTCATTGGACTCCAAGTTTGACTATATTGTCGTAGCCATTGAAGTGTCTAACGATTTAGACATAATGACGATTGACAAACTCATGGAATCGTTGTTAGTCTATAAAGAACGGCTAAACTAGAAGCAAGAGTTGTTGAAAATGCTACAAACCAAGCTTTCTTTCAAAGAAAAAAAAAAGACAAGATTAAAGTCAAAGAGGTAGTGGGTGTCAAGGTGGAGGTGGTGGTGGATGTGGTTGAGGTAGAGGAGAAAGCTTTGGCAAAAATACGTCCAACAAAGAAGAAAGCGAATAATAATCACACTGTGAAAGAAGACGTGAAAGAGACAATAATTCAAAGTCATATGAGGGGAGGTATGACAAATCTCATATTTAATGTTATAATTGTCACATATATGACAATTTTGCTTCCAAGTGTAGAAATAATTTTGTTGAAGAAAGAGTACACTTTGTTGAAGAAAAGGTATAGAGGTACAACTGACCTTGTTGTTGGCATACAAAGAAGAACAAAAGAGAGACAAGAACGTGTAGTACTTTGACTCCAGTGCTAGTAATCATATGTGTGGAAGCAAAGAAATGTTGTAGAGCTTGATAAATGGTGAGTGAAAAAGTTACTTTTGGAGATTTTTCTCAAATTTCGATAATAGAAAAAGGTAATATTTTGATTCGTTTGAATGATGAAAGACACCAAGATATTTCTAGTATTTTTTATGTGCCAAACATTAAAAATAAGGATGTGTTTGTTTGATTCTTGAAACTTGTTTTTTGGTCTCAAAACCTTAAAAACAATGAAAACCTATTTGTTTGAGTTTTTGTTCTCAAGCTTTCGAAAAAAAATGAGAATTGTGGCAAAAAATAAAAAAAAAAGCCAGAATTGCTTTCAGCTCTTTATGCCAAAATTTTTGAAAATACTGAGGTCACCTTACTGTTCATTACTGTGCACTTTGTTGCACTAGTATAAAAGGTGCCTTTTTTTTTCCCATCCCCGACATTTGCCTAGCACTTTCTCATAGATCTCTCTCTAGCCAACACTGTCGAGCGACTGAACCTGCAAGATCCTTCGGCGAATCACTGGCATAGCTCCAACGAATAACAAGCGCAGCTCCGGAGACTTAGGTAAGCCAAGCCATAGATCTGGTCTTTTTTAACATTTTTTGCCTTGATTTTTTATGGATTTATCTTTTTTAGATTTGTTTTCGTTTTTCCTTTTTACCTTCAAGTCTATAACAGATCTGTAGTCTTACAGTGCTGGCAAACCGAAGTCGCAACTATTTTTTATGGGTTTGTCTTTTTTAGATTTGTTTTCATTTTTCTTTTTTACCTTCAGATCTATAACAGATCTGTTGTCTAACAGTTCCAGCGAACCGAAGTCGTAGTTCTGGTGACTCAAGCAAACCATAGAACTGAACAAGGGTACCGGTCGTAGAAACAAAGTCTAACATCTCTGGTTTTTTTTTTTTTTTNAGAAATAATTTTGTTGAAGAAAGAGTACACTTTGTTGAAGAAAAGGTATAGAGGTACAACTGACCTTGTTGTTGGCATACAAAGAAGAACAAAAGAGAGACAAGAACGTGTAGTACTTTGACTCCAGTGCTAGTAATCATATGTGTGGAAGCAAAGAAATGTTGTAGAGCTTGATAAATGGTGAGTGAAAAAGTTACTTTTGGAGATTTTTCTCAAATTTCGATAATAGAAAAAGGTAATATTTTGATTCGTTTGAATGATGAAAGACACCAAGATATTTCTAGTATTTTTTATGTGCCAAACATTAAAAATAAGGATGTGTTTGTTTGATTCTTGAAACTTGTTTTTTGGTCTCAAAACCTTAAAAACAATGAAAACCTATTTGTTTGAGTTTTTGTTCTCAAGCTTTCGAAAAAAAATGAGAATTGTGGCAAAAAATAAAAAAAAAAGCCAGAATTGCTTTCAGCTCTTTATGCCAAAATTTTTGAAAATACTGAGGTCACCTTACTGTTCATTACTGTGCACTTTGTTGCACTAGTATAAAAGGTGCCTTTTTTTTTCCCATCCCCGACATTTGCCTAGCACTTTCTCATAGATCTCTCTCTAGCCAACACTGTCGAGCGACTGAACCTGCAAGATCCTTCGGCGAATCACTGGCATAGCTCCAACGAATAACAAGCGCAGCTCCGGAGACTTAGGTAAGCCAAGCCATAGATCTGGTCTTTTTTAACATTTTTTGCCTTGATTTTTTATGGATTTATCTTTTTTAGATTTGTTTTCGTTTTTCCTTTTTACCTTCAAGTCTATAACAGATCTGTAGTCTTACAGTGCTGGCAAACCGAAGTCGCAACTATTTTTTATGGGTTTGTCTTTTTTAGATTTGTTTTCATTTTTCTTTTTTACCTTCAGATCTATAACAGATCTGTTGTCTAACAGTTCCAGCGAACCGAAGTCGTAGTTCTGGTGACTCAAGCAAACCATAGAACTGAACAAGGGTACCGGTCGTAGAAACAAAGTCTAACATCTCTGGTTTTTTTTTTTTTTTGCCTTGATTTTATTTTCGATTTTTTGGGACTTGATAGATGCTTGCAGATGGTTCTTTGTGACTATTTTTTGAACTCCAGCAAATAGTCCAAAAATGAAAAAGAGTAATAAGGAAATTATGCAAACATTTCGACCACACTTAATCTTAAATCCTGTATGCATTATTCCTACAAAAAATGTAGATGAGAACTTAAGCCTGTATATTTTATTTTCTTGCATCATATATTTTGATAAGTTGTATTTTGCATTTCCTTAATTTTCGTTGAATGCTTGAAGAAATGGTTGTGGTTCATTGGCATGTGAAATCAGTTTATTGTTTATTGGTTATTATTTATTGGCATGTGAACTTAGGCCCGTATGTGAAATCACTTTTTTGCTTTCATTAGATGTGAATCCTTGATCTTGTTTGTGGCTGTGGATGCTTGATCTTTTTTGTGTTTATTGTCTTTGGATTTATTTTCATTTTTCCATTATAATGTAAATCTTTTACAGAGCTCCTTGTTCCTTAACAGATCTAATGCACGATCTTTTATAATGGCTCCTTTTCATTTATGGGTTTATAACCGATTATTTTATGAATTGTTGTCTCTTCCTATTTACTACATACAACAAATTTGGCTTGCAATAACGCAACGAAGGGCTGTGGAAGAATAACTCGGGGTGTTCAACACGAACTTGTGCACATCGAGCAGTTGGCCGTTCAACATGAAGCTACAACCCTTAATTAATCCTTAATTGATGAAAACGACCTCATCGATTTGTTGGTTGTATCATCTAACCAGATATCTCGTCCTCCGTCAAAATGAGAGTAATGTGGAATATAAAAGCTATAATGATACTTATGTTGTTTTGGAATGCCCTGGTTGTAAGATTTGTATTTATTTAATGTATGAGTTATCTATGATTTATGCTACATCCACTTAATTCATTTTATACATGATTAATTAATGTATGTTGTATATTTTCTTAGATATCATCCCAAGGTAATGACTTTGACGAAATGACCTCTTGGCCACTGAGGGCTGAGGAGTTATTTATTAAACTTCTGGTCATTGAGGTGGAGAAGGAGAGCCCGAATTGTATGAATATCAAAGAAAAGACTTGGAATAAATTGGTGGTTGTGATGACTGAGAAAATGGGTCATACTTACACTGTTCCAAATCTTAACGGTTCCAGATCTTAAGAGAAAGTACAATAGGTTGAGCAATATATATCAGACTTTTAAAAAACTCCTTTCCACTACTAGTTTTGGTTGAAACCTAGAAACCAATACTGTGACGGCTGAGGAAGATATCTGGGCGTGATATACTATGGTATGTATAGTTTGACATAGTAGTATATACTTTGTTAGGCTAGTTAGTTATTACTAGCCTTAATGTTCATAATATATATTTGTTTGTTAGGCAAACCCATAAGCGAAATCTTTTCGTAGGAAATGGTGTGATTACTTCAAGTTATTAGCACTTATCTTTGGAAAATCGACTGTCACAAGCATTTTAGCTTGTGCTTTTACCCAAATCCCACTGAATTCTAACAAGACGAGAGAGCTGGAGGAGTTCATATATGTCAAAAAAGATCATCTGCTACTCATGACGATGATCTTGAAGGCCCATTTCACCTGCCACCAAAAAAGATTACAAGTAGTTGAGGACAAAAGAAGGAAAGTAAGAGTTCTAAGATGGACAACGCCATTGATGCATGGGCTGCATTCTCAATGGCTATAATAGAGAAATACAAGCGTAGTTGTCAAAACGACATTGTAAATGACGCTTACAGAATTGACACTTGCATGGATGTGTTATAGGGTATGAGGGATGTTGGATCCCATCAATATTTTCGTACTTGTGCAAAGATCAAGGACCCTGAGTGGCGTCAAATGTTTCTTAAAATGTCTGCATTGCGTAGGAAAGAGTGGCTTGACACACTAGATTAAGTGTCATTTTGTTTGATTAGTCATATATGAAACTATTTGGGCATGAATATCCACAGTTGGCTTACCTGTTTATATGTGTTTCTACCATATAACTTATTATTATGGAACAATATTATTAGTATTGTGATATGATGTGGTACTTGTAGCATGTTTAATTTTATGGGCCTTGATTATGTTACAAGCATATCGTCGAAAAATATCTATTATTCTAAATAGTTAATGTATTGATTCTCATTTGTGAATGTGTTTTGCTATTATTCCAACTGATGCATGTAGCAGCCCCTATCAATTATTCCAAGACCAACCTTTATTATTCCAACAATTTTTTTAATGGTATTTGTTGTTATTATTGTTGTGATATTTATGCACTATAATAGTGAATTTGTATTATGTCTGTAGTTATAATGAAAAATACAATTGGTCGCTCAAGTGATGACTCACTAAGCTCATCAAGCAATTTAGATGATGAATTGAACGATATATTTTTTTGTAAATTTAGATGATGACTCACTAAGCTCATCAAGCAGCTTAAATTTTTTGAATTTAGGCTTTTGACCCGCAAACTATTTTAGTTGCTTAAATCTTACATTCAAAGCAACTGGAAACTTAGGATCTTTGAACATGAGTAAAAGAACTCAATCGACCAAAATCATTTGTTCAGCTAATCCGTTGACATCCATAGTCTTCCTTCTACAAGTCGGTTCAATCATAATTATCCCAAAAGTGCACACGTAAGAAGTAATAGCTTCCTTTCTTGTTAGAAAAATTTCTGGTGTGAGATAGTCAAAAGTTCCTATCAAATCGGTAGATAGTCCATGATCACATCATGACCAAATTCATCATGATATAAAAGCTTGACAGCATTCAAGAAACAGCTGGATTTGTTGCACTTGTGTCATTAAATCTTCCACATCAACGTCTTTTGGGTCTCTTGATCGTCCATACATGTCTATCATTGTTTTGTTATGCACCACAAGAAACACAATAGGATTGCTCTGATACCAATTCGACATCGAAAAATGAAGAGAAATAAGGTATAACACAAGGAACAATTCAAAGGTAGTAAATAAACATGTCACTCAATGAAATCCACCAAAGAGATACAAAGTAGAAGCTTGCCACCAATTGAAAAATTCACCGAAAGAATAAGATTTACACTAGAAGGAAACCTAATTCAAAGAGTAATACTATTTGTACCTAAAAATCTGACCTAATTTGCTGACATAATGATGTGATGTTATAGAAATCATTGGATCAACACCAAGTTTCAATATTTAATGGGGTTTACGGTGAATCCAAAGATCATAATGAATTCGGTCAATAAATTATATCAATAAATTAAATTCCAATAGCATTGCTCTTATTCAAATAAACCAAAGGGTATAATTTCATTGACTTACCTTGGAACACCCCCCTTCAAGTATAGGTGCTGGCAACTTATATTTTCAAGATAAATATTTAATGGAAACCAAAGACCTTTAACCAAATAAAAGTAGAAGGTATAAAAATATTTAGTACCTATAAAAGACTCTCGGAAACATAAGAAACTAGTAAAAAGAAGACTAAACAAAATTAAAACACTCATTTTTGGATTGACTTAGACAGATCGGACAGCCTGTATGTAATAAAATTGCCATAATTCCCCGTAAAAAATTTAAAATGATGCACCATTTTTTGTGCTAGAAAGTAGATTCGTAGAACTTTTCAATGTTATAGACAGATTGACCGCAATAAAATGTTAATTGAATGGATTATGTACATGCTGACAGTTTTTCACTACATAGGACAAATCAGGGACTCGGATGTTCAAATACTAGAGATTACCAGCAAAGCTACGATAGTGTTGCAAATCATGAAACTCAACGTCATCAGTAAGGCCAGTGGACAATCTTGCACAAGCCGGTTATGAATTGGGTTTACCATTGGTCATGGAAGCACGCTCAAGAAGAGCCGAGGCATATTTGTGCTGAGAGAGAATAATATTAGAAGATACTCTTTTTCCCTCGAGGCCCAAAAAATAATCAATTGAAAGGTTAAAATTTTGGATTCTTGATTTTCAACTTTATCTCGGGATATATTTAGTATTTTATTTGAATATGGTCAATTTCGTTAAATTAGAAAATTCTAGAATATTTTATTTTATTTTATTTTCTAATTTAATTGGGAAACTATTTTATTTTATTTTTTAATTTAATTAGAATTTTATTTTATTTGATTTTCTAATTTAATTAGAATTCTAATTTCCTAGCTGGTTTAGGGTTTCTATTATTTTATAAACTCCAGCAAGCCTTAGGGTAAAGCAGTTTTTTAGTAAATTAACAATATTTAGTAAATTAACAAAACACTCCGTTAACCTGTGGATGAGGTGGATGAGCTAAAGTTTTCAGGTTCCGACACTCTTCAGTACTGGCTGAGATACTCCCTTGCACCTCTTGCTATTTCAGCCAACAATTGTTTGGTATCTTGGTAGATGGCATCATTTCTGTTTCTCCATATCAACCAGCAATAAGTAAGAAATAATGGGAAGCCATCATGGGTTAGCTTTTGATGCACTTCTTGTCTCCATTGATCTAGTGGAAGATCTTGGGAGTGCCAAACTAATTGAGTGCTAAGCTTCCATGGCTCTATTGCACAGGGACGATCTTTAAGAATATGCAAATAGGTTTCTACAGCTTCACTACATAAGCTGCACCAATTATCTTCCCTAATCTTTCATCTTGGAGATTCACCTTCGTTGTCCCTTCAGAATACTAGCACCCTAGGGCAAGGTCTAATTTTTTCTTTATTTCTTGATCTAATATGATACGAATTTTTGGGCACCTAAATTATTTTTAAGTTGGTCTGTTAGGATGTGGATCAAGAAGATTCTTAATTTACATAGATCAATATTTGTCAATTTTTTTCTTGGTTGGGAGAAAATGAGAATTTTGTCTTGTAGCAGGTTTTGATGAAAGGGTTGATGGTGTTAAAGATGTTTTTAGCCTACCTGATGGTTTTTACATCTTCTAAACCAAGGATGAGAAAGCTCTCAGTAGATTCCTTTGAAGGTAGGCAATATTTTTGTGGTGGTGTTCTTATATTGAAGAGATGGGACCCAAAAATTAAATTGACACATGCTAACTTCTCAGGTGTACCAATTTGGGTGAACCTCTTTAATGTTCCATTACAACTTTGGCATGAAGATGGCCTTAGTTACTCTAGAAGTGTACTAGGAACACTCTTGTATCTTGATGCCTCTACTCAATCAAGGAGTAGACTTTGTTTTGCTGGGGTGCGCATTGAGATTGAGGCAACCAAGGACCTACCCAAGTCCTTCAAAATTAGACTTGAAGGTGATATACTTCATGAAATTAATGTAGTTGCTCCATGGAAACCTCGTAAATGCAAACATTACAAACTGCTTGGTCATTCCTCTTCAGGATGTACTTTATCTCCAAAACCCCTTCTCCCAAGTGGGAGAGGAAAAAGAAGGACAATGGGAATGAATGAATGCAAAGGGAAGAAGAACGAGCTTTGATAGAAAAGGGGAAAAAAGTTTGTGAAGCTCCCCTTGCAGATATGGAAAGAAAAAAACAAGGATATCTCATCATCTTGTTCTCTCAATGTAAATCATGAGGGGAGTACTAAGGATGGAATTGATGAGATAAGGGCTGATATTTCCAACAACTTAAAGGTTGGTGAATCTTCATCTAGGGATGAGAATAGAAGAAGGCTTCAAGCGAGAATAAAACATATGAAAGATTCTCGTGCAAAAAGAGGGACTTCTAGCTCTTTCAAGCAAGTCTTGTATAGCCCTCCTTCAACTAAGCAAAAGAGCAAGCCAAAATTTATGAGAACAAACCTTCTTAGTGATTATACTTACTCCCTTGTGTTATGAAAGAATTTTGTGCATTGCCTCGGATTACAATGAAATTTGTTTGAATAGGTAAGTTCCTTTCTAGTCCCTCTTTTTAAATTCTAGGCTAGGTTTGTAGTTTGTGTGGAATAGATTCTTCTGCATACTAATCCTTGGGTCCTTGTAGACATGTTTTGAGCTTTATTTCACATCTTATATTTTCAGATCAATAAACTATTTACCTTCCAAAAAAATAAATAAAAGGATTACACGCACAAATTAACCACAAAAAAAAAGTAAGCAACACCAATAAAAATTGCATAACTCAAATCTCTCAAGATCCAAAAATAACATGATAAGACTCCAATATCCCCCCCACTTGCCAGACCATGAATTTCAACTTCATTCATAACTAATGCTGACGAGACTAATAATGTTTGTTTTACTGTCATTGGCAATGTGTATGGCATTACTGTCTCTTTATGTGCATGCGAAACAGCGAGAGCCTTCAAGTCCTCCGGTGATGAACACAGTAAAGTATATATGAGACTAATTGCAGGTACTCTCAGTACTTCGTTTCCAATAAAATAAATCAGGCCTATCTCTATTAGGAGTGATAATCAAGTCCGGTTATGTTGTCTTCGGGTCTTGTTATTTGTGACTTATTTGTCTCCGGATCAACATGCATAACCCATGCATCATAAATCAAGAATCAAGAATCAGGACCTCTTTCTCTTTCAAAACGTATGATAGGTGCCACTTCAATGGTCCAAATGCTTGCAAAAGCAAAAAAAAAATCATCTAATAAGTCTAGAAGGAGTCAAATCAAGAAGTTAAAATTTTGAAAGAGATCAATTTTTTTTTCATTTTATACCAGCTAAATAGGTTTATTATATAATGAACTATTCATAATTGAAAATAATACACCATATTTACTGCTTGTGTTAACAAGTTGATTGAGAATAAGTCAATCCTAATTCAATGATTCCATGTCCTTGTTCAATTACTGTAACTAAGTTTCTTTTCTGAAAACTGCATAGCACCAGCTAGCCATTGACTTAGCCAACTTTACTATGTAGAGCCTGAAATGACTTCATAGCTCCTATACACTGTTGGGGAACTTGATTACCCCTAAAATATCAGTACTACATTGTTCAGAACTTGACTAAAGCTGCAATATTTGAGAAAAATGTTATTTAACTCAAATTTGAATCAAAAACATCTCAAATGATCCAGATTATTGAATGGACGAGTTTTATTAATTTTTTTAAATAAAACTCACTAATTTAATAATTCTTATTTATTTGAGATGTTATTGAGCTACGTTGTAATAATCTAAAAGATTCCTCCCCCTCTCTCTCTCTCTCTCTCCGTTTTTGCTTGGCTTTCTCTCTTTGTCTTCTGCACGTAACTAAAGGGCAACTAGAGAAACGAACATATATGATTGCACATTGACAAGCTGAAATCTAAAATACCATTTCAAAATAAGTACTCGTTTGATCGGGACTAAACACTCAACAGCTCAAAAATAGATTAACACATTACACACCATTACATGTATGACATAGCTAGGTGTGGTGCGTACATAATTTATATATCTGGGTAGTGCTTGTGGGTGTAGGAACAAAGAAAGTTCGGCTAGTTTCTGCATGCCATATAAAAATGCAGTGACAAGCCAACAAAAAAAAATGCATACATATACATACATACATAAAAATAAAACAGGACAACTTTCAATAGCCCATTTTTCGGTTTAAATAGACTCATTGACCAAAATCCCTCTTAAATTTTTTTTGTGACTTCGAGCATGGATTAGGACTAATGTGTATATATTTGAAGAATTCTTAAGAGTTTTCAGCCGATAAAATCTAAAGGAAAAACAAAAAGATAAACAGATATGCACATGCATCAGAGAAACAGGAACTATAGAGCTTTGGATTCGAGTAGATAACTCAATTAAACCCGAAAAAATATTCAACTTTACTATTTAGAGTATATTACATAAAATTTAATTCCTCCAACGACGGGCTCGTACTCTGGCAAGAATCACATGTACTTTTTATTTTGTTCGAAATCATAAGCGATTATTTTGATGTGAAAGACCAGAAACAACTCAAAAGTTCTCATCGGATCTCCGTTGTTCTTAATTGCTTTTCATGTAAGTCTTCGGGTAGGCACCATATACCAGAAAAAATTTGTACATTAAGTACATAAAATCAGTGAATTTAAGGTGGCTACTGATAAGATCAAATCAAAAAAGACGCAATGAAGATAAAAACTGGAAACAAAATATGAAAGAAGATTGAAAAATCGTACCAAGAGTCCGTAGCATACTCATATAGCTTTCCTTTGGTAGAGAAAACAATTAACGCCACCTCTGCGTCGCACAGGACAGAGATCTCATGAGCTTTCTTGAGCAACCCAGATCGGCGTTTAGAGAAAGTCANAACTAAAGGGCAACTAGAGAAACGAACATATATGATTGCACATTGACAAGCTGAAATCTAAAATACCATTTCAAAATAAGTACTCGTTTGATCGGGACTAAACACTCAACAGCTCAAAAATAGATTAACACATTACACACCATTACATGTATGACATAGCTAGGTGTGGTGCGTACATAATTTATATATCTGGGTAGTGCTTGTGGGTGTAGGAACAAAGAAAGTTCGGCTAGTTTCTGCATGCCATATAAAAATGCAGTGACAAGCCAACAAAAAAAAATGCATACATATACATACATACATAAAAATAAAACAGGACAACTTTCAATAGCCCATTTTTCGGTTTAAATAGACTCATTGACCAAAATCCCTCTTAAATTTTTTTTGTGACTTCGAGCATGGATTAGGACTAATGTGTATATATTTGAAGAATTCTTAAGAGTTTTCAGCCGATAAAATCTAAAGGAAAAACAAAAAGATAAACAGATATGCACATGCATCAGAGAAACAGGAACTATAGAGCTTTGGATTCGAGTAGATAACTCAATTAAACCCGAAAAAATATTCAACTTTACTATTTAGAGTATATTACATAAAATTTAATTCCTCCAACGACGGGCTCGTACTCTGGCAAGAATCACATGTACTTTTTATTTTGTTCGAAATCATAAGCGATTATTTTGATGTGAAAGACCAGAAACAACTCAAAAGTTCTCATCGGATCTCCGTTGTTCTTAATTGCTTTTCATGTAAGTCTTCGGGTAGGCACCATATACCAGAAAAAATTTGTACATTAAGTACATAAAATCAGTGAATTTAAGGTGGCTACTGATAAGATCAAATCAAAAAAGACGCAATGAAGATAAAAACTGGAAACAAAATATGAAAGAAGATTGAAAAATCGTACCAAGAGTCCGTAGCATACTCATATAGCTTTCCTTTGGTAGAGAAAACAATTAACGCCACCTCTGCGTCGCACAGGACAGAGATCTCATGAGCTTTCTTGAGCAACCCAGATCGGCGTTTAGAGAAAGTCACTTGCCTATTGATCTTGTTCTCAATTCTCTTCAGCTGAACCCTTCCCCTCCCCATTTTCTCTCCCCTCTCTTGGACCTTCAGACACAGGAAAGAAGACTTGTCTGCGCATGGATTTTAGAGAGAAAAACTAGAGAGAAAGACAGGTGAGATCATGTTTCTCTCTCTACCTGTATCCCTCTATATTTGGTTATCTTTCTTGCTCAGGATTTGGTGGGAATCTATCTTTCTTTCAGTGTGTGATGTAAGATAAATATAGTGCTCCTCCTATCTATGTATCTACTTGGGGTTACATTGTACATAGGGAGGGTTAAAATGTTTCACGTTTGCGTAAGTGTGGTTTTGCAAACCAGGGTGGTTTCGTCAAGTGCGTTGTCGAATTTTGATTGGTAGCTGTGCTGTAGAGTGGTTCGGGCCACAATTTGAAGACCTGTTACGTACACGTGAATGCTGTGGGTGTGTACGGAAAGGAACTTTTTTGATAATGGACGAGGTCTTGCAGCCCCCACAGGACCCCTAAGGGCTAAGGGTGGCCAACCTGACTTGATGGGTCCAAGTCCAACAACTCTATGGAACTTTTATTTTCCATCAAACAAAAATAATATGTGTAATTTTTAAAAAATTATAAATTTTTTTTTTTTAAAACAACGTTACAAATAAAAGGTATGATTCAGGAACCATAATCTAATTTCATCTATTTATTTGAAATTATACATCTTAAATCAGAAATGCTAATGTTACAAATGAGATAAATTATATTTATTGACCTTATTGATTGAAATAAGCAATGATGGTCCGGTATCGATTTTTTTTTTTTTAGGAGGAGTTCTACTAGAATTGATTATATTTTCAAAAAAAATAAAAAGCTAGAATAGATTATTGGTGTAAAAAGATTACTGCTACCAAGTTTGGGATGCTTGATGGATTAACGATTTGGAAATGAATCTTTGAAGATTGCTTGCCGAAAAATAAAGCAATGAAATCCTATTTACTATATTTTTTATTATTTTTTTTATACAATTGTAGATCATGTACTAAGAATTTAAGTGGAACCACAAAATTAATAAATGAATCATTCATTCATTCACATACAACAGGATGATCTGACATTGAGTCAAAGTGTAGAGAGAATATTTAAATCCCAAAATAATCTGGATGAAACACTTAAATGAGATGTTGGGTTATGTTTGACTTTGTGCATGAATGAGCAAAACAATCCGGGAGATGAATGTTGTGTATTTTAATCTAACCACAAACATACACTTGGATAAAGTTTCTATGTTGCTGTAGAAATGTCGGTGCTTAAAACAATGTTATTTCACATATAAAATAAAGTCATTTTGGAGAACGGCACGCTTGTTGTATCCCTGCCCGTACACATTGAGATTTGAGAAAACTCATTTAGGTGACGAGGTAGGCAAACATTTTAGGAAGAGGATAAAATAAAGGAGATGTTGGTTTAGTGGATAATAACTTAAATTTTTTTTGCTCAATATTTGAATTTGAGTTTTTATAGTTATGTTAGTTCGTTGAGATTAAACTTATTCTTTAGAGACTAAAACATGTGTTGAAACTTTAGTTTTGGTCCTGATAAAAGTGCGGTTGTGTCCCCTACAAATAGTTATGTGGTGTCGAGGAGCAATGCTCTATGACGAATATATGGAGTGGCCTACTTGTGTATTCATTTTATATACCAAAAAAAAAAAAGAAGGAAGAAGATAATACTAATCCTTAAATTAATTTTAAATTATTATATCAATTATTTTGGGTTCAAGTTCAATTAATTCTACTTATTTTCAAGGCTCCAAACATAATTTTTAGATCAATGTTTAGTTTAGTCTGATTTTCTCTCAAGGGTCCCCAAAAAAATTAATAAGTAATTTTAGTTAAGCACAGTTTTTCTCTTAAGACTCAAAAAAAATAAAATTTGGATCAATATTCCCTTTAATTTTATTTTCATGTCCCCAAAAAAAAAAAATTTGTACCCACATTTAATTAACTTTAATTTTGGTTTAGATATCAAATAAAATTTGTTTTTGCGGACCCTAAAAAAAATTATAGAAAAACTTTTAGACTCAAGTTCAATGAAGTTAAATATTTTTACAATTTTTATACTAATATGAGATCCATTTTATTAGTCATGATACTACGATTTTATGTTATAGATTTCTTATTTATTTTTTCCCTCGTCCCTTTCCTTTTAACCACTTTGGTTAATTTGGAATTATTTATTTTTGATTTGTTTAAATTCAAATTAAATCTGTTAAAAACTTATTTCTATTATCATGACAACATAAACATCGCTTGCTTACGGGACTCAAAAAAAAAAAAGGACTTAAAACTTGTTATGTTACTATTCTATAATCTATTGGTACTTGAAAGAATTTTCCAATTTAAATGATATGTTAAGAAAATTTGAAAGCAAAAATTTCAATAGTAATTTGGCCTTCAAAGTAAGAAAATTATTTGTAAATAAATATATTTTAATATTAAAATAGCTATATAAATATTGTATACTATCATCATAATAATAATAACTAATAGATCCTCATTCTAGGATTTCGCCTAGTAGGGTGTCTTTTAGAACTGTCCCCTTAGAATTTTTTTAAAAGCATTTACATGTGTACACTACTGGATCCATCCTTCAACTTATCCTTTTATTCAAAACCAAGAACCCTAATTTGATTTCATTTGAACTTTTAGTTACAACATAAACTCAAAACGCACATAATCACTTACAAAATTACGTTTATTGAGTACTATATATATTATTTTTTTTTTAAGAAACTTAAAATTTACATGTATTGGGGACACGAAACTGCACATGTCCACTTTCACTCACGTTCATCATAAATTGGTAGAGCGTGTTGGATCAGTTATCAATATAATCAAATTTAAATCAACGAAATTAGATATAATTGATTAGATTTTAGATTAAAATTATCAATAAGAATATAAAATTCATATCTAATTAATTAGAATAAAATTCACGGTCGAATTCAAACTAAAAATGTGATGGAACGAAAGGCTACACAAACTAACCATGGATATGCTTTCTCCATATGGAGCAGCACCATTTATGGTTCTTGTTTTGATAAAAGAGCATCTCGCTCCAGGACAAACAACAAAAGAGGTACTACTATATTGCGTTGCACATAGTTGTCTCTTCTAGAATGGGAAACCTTGTAGTCTTGGTTGGTTGTAAGCAAAATCTCAATGGAGAAAGTGAAGCATAATTGGTAATTCAGGAGTGGTATTTTTTGAGGGCATCTGCATTACGCAAGCCGTGGTCCCGCCCTAGTAGCATGAGGGGGTTAGGTATCTTTGTACTATGTTTTTGAGTCTTTGACAGGCTGATCAGCTAAATTTGGGGGGAGAGGGAGGGAGAGAGAGAGAGAGAGAGAGAGAGAGAGAGAGAGAGAGAGAGAGAGAGA
>CAUOFW020001724.1:5169373-5180187 GCA_963454935.2 Ilex paraguariensis
TATATATATATATATATATATATATATACACGTATATGTGTATATATATAAATATACACGTATATGTGTATATATATAAATATATGTATATATTATTTATATGTATATATACGAATTTGTATATATATATATATTTTAAAATTTGGTTTTTATTGAATTTTTCTTTTATGAATTTGTCAATCTAAAAATAAATTTTTTATATTTTTTTATTAATGTTTGAATTACTGTTCAAATATATATTTAAGCTGTCCAAACAAGTTTTACTATTTTCTATATTTTAAAATTATTTTTGAAATCATCTAACCAAACAAGTTTTTTATCTAAAAAAATATCAAAACCACTTTCTTAAAACTTTTCTCAAAAACTATTTTCAGATANATTATCAATAAGAATATAAAATTCATATCTAATTAATTAGAATAAAATTCACGGTCGAATTCAAACTAAAAATGTGATGGAACGAAAGGCTACACAAACTAACCATGGATATGCTTTCTCCATATGGAGCAGCACCATTTATGGTTCTTGTTTTGATAAAAGAGCATCTCGCTCCAGGACAAACAACAAAAGAGGTACTACTATATTGCGTTGCACATAGTTGTCTCTTCTAGAATGGGAAACCTTGTAGTCTTGGTTGGTTGTAAGCAAAATCTCAATGGAGAAAGTGAAGCATAATTGGTAATTCAGGAGTGGTATTTTTTGAGGGCATCTGCATTACGCAAGCCGTGGTCCCGCCCTAGTAGCATGAGGGGGTTAGGTATCTTTGTACTATGTTTTTGAGTCTTTGACAGGCTGATCAGCTAAATTTGGGGGGAGAGGGAGGGAGAGAGAGAGAGAGAGAGAGAGAGAGAGAGAGAGAGAGAGAGAGAGAGAGAATATAGGGTTGTCCAAACAAGGCAGGAATATGTCTTTCTTTACGTGATCCAATGTTTTCTCTTACCGTGGTAAAAGTTTGGGGAAATTACAATGACATCCCAAATTGTTTCTTATATGTTCACTGCATCCTATATTTTTTAAAATTACACTAACATCCTTTATCAAATTATATCAAACAGCGGTAAGTAATGATGTAGAAACATAATGTGGCATATTTTTCAGTAAGTTATATGCATAATTTTGATTAATTTTATTGGGAGAATTTTCGGTTAATTTCACGCCTTTACTTTCAAAAAAAATTCTTACAAATATTTTTTGCAAAATTTAAAGCGTGAACAAATATTTCAAATTTGGGTATTAACAGATCAAATGATCTCACTTTTACTACCAAAGAAATTTTTTAACTATCCAACGCCTCAATTAATAGTTTTTTGACTTTAGAAAAACGGCACATCTGCCTGGTTAATACATCCTCACAGTTTGGCAGTCCATTGATTGAGAGTCAAATTGTTGCAAATAATCACATCCCAAACAATTCAGTGCAATTTCAGAAAGAATACGGGGTGCAATGAAAATATAAGAAACTAGAAGTGGGCTCTCATTGTAACTATCCCTAACAAGTTTTCAAGCCTCCTTGCTCTGGTCTAATAATAGCTTTCGTTTTTTAGTGGAAAATGATTGCAGAAGGGAAGAGGGTCATTAGTGCATGACCAGTAATTGCTGGGTCAGATTTGACCCATATGATCTTTTTTTCCGGTAATACCCCTCACCGATGGCCACATGAGAGATGTACTTGATTAGTTCTATTGCTACTCTACTGTACTGAAAATTAAATATCAATCATATTATATTTATATTTTAAAACATAATTTATTTATTTTTCTTAATTAAGTAATTTAAAAGTAATGTGAACAAAGAAAAAAAAAAAGANAAAAGCTAGAATAGATTATTGGTGTAAAAAGATTACTGCTACCAAGTTTGGGATGCTTGATGGATTAACGATTTGGAAATGAATCTTTGAAGATTGCTTGCCGAAAAATAAAGCAATGAAATCCTATTTACTATATTTTTTATTATTTTTTTTATACAATTGTAGATCATGTACTAAGAATTTAAGTGGAACCACAAAATTAATAAATGAATCATTCATTCATTCACATACAACAGGATGATCTGACATTGAGTCAAAGTGTAGAGAGAATATTTAAATCCCAAAATAATCTGGATGAAACACTTAAATGAGATGTTGGGTTATGTTTGACTTTGTGCATGAATGAGCAAAACAATCCGGGAGATGAATGTTGTGTATTTTAATCTAACCACAAACATACACTTGGATAAAGTTTCTATGTTGCTGTAGAAATGTCGGTGCTTAAAACAATGTTATTTCACATATAAAATAAAGTCATTTTGGAGAACGGCACGCTTGTTGTATCCCTGCCCGTACACATTGAGATTTGAGAAAACTCATTTAGGTGACGAGGTAGGCAAACATTTTAGGAAGAGGATAAAATAAAGGAGATGTTGGTTTAGTGGATAATAACTTAAATTTTTTTTGCTCAATATTTGAATTTGAGTTTTTATAGTTATGTTAGTTCGTTGAGATTAAACTTATTCTTTAGAGACTAAAACATGTGTTGAAACTTTAGTTTTGGTCCTGATAAAAGTGCGGTTGTGTCCCCTACAAATAGTTATGTGGTGTCGAGGAGCAATGCTCTATGACGAATATATGGAGTGGCCTACTTGTGTATTCATTTTATATACCAAAAAAAAAAAAGAAGGAAGAAGATAATACTAATCCTTAAATTAATTTTAAATTATTATATCAATTATTTTGGGTTCAAGTTCAATTAATTCTACTTATTTTCAAGGCTCCAAACATAATTTTTAGATCAATGTTTAGTTTAGTCTGATTTTCTCTCAAGGGTCCCCAAAAAAATTAATAAGTAATTTTAGTTAAGCACAGTTTTTCTCTTAAGACTCAAAAAAAATAAAATTTGGATCAATATTCCCTTTAATTTTATTTTCATGTCCCCAAAAAAAAAAAATTTGTACCCACATTTAATTAACTTTAATTTTGGTTTAGATATCAAATAAAATTTGTTTTTGCGGACCCTAAAAAAAATTATAGAAAAACTTTTAGACTCAAGTTCAATGAAGTTAAATATTTTTACAATTTTTATACTAATATGAGATCCATTTTATTAGTCATGATACTACGATTTTATGTTATAGATTTCTTATTTATTTTTTCCCTCGTCCCTTTCCTTTTAACCACTTTGGTTAATTTGGAATTATTTATTTTTGATTTGTTTAAATTCAAATTAAATCTGTTAAAAACTTATTTCTATTATCATGACAACATAAACATCGCTTGCTTACGGGACTCAAAAAAAAAAAAGGACTTAAAACTTGTTATGTTACTATTCTATAATCTATTGGTACTTGAAAGAATTTTCCAATTTAAATGATATGTTAAGAAAATTTGAAAGCAAAAATTTCAATAGTAATTTGGCCTTCAAAGTAAGAAAATTATTTGTAAATAAATATATTTTAATATTAAAATAGCTATATAAATATTGTATACTATCATCATAATAATAATAACTAATAGATCCTCATTCTAGGATTTCGCCTAGTAGGGTGTCTTTTAGAACTGTCCCCTTAGAATTTTTTTAAAAGCATTTACATGTGTACACTACTGGATCCATCCTTCAACTTATCCTTTTATTCAAAACCAAGAACCCTAATTTGATTTCATTTGAACTTTTAGTTACAACATAAACTCAAAACGCACATAATCACTTACAAAATTACGTTTATTGAGTACTATATATATTATTTTTTTTTTAAGAAACTTAAAATTTACATGTATTGGGGACACGAAACTGCACATGTCCACTTTCACTCACGTTCATCATAAATTGGTAGAGCGTGTTGGATCAGTTATCAATATAATCAAATTTAAATCAACGAAATTAGATATAATTGATTAGATTTTAGATTAAAATTATCAATAAGAATATAAAATTCATATCTAATTAATTAGAATAAAATTCACGGTCGAATTCAAACTAAAAATGTGATGGAACGAAAGGCTACACAAACTAACCATGGATATGCTTTCTCCATATGGAGCAGCACCATTTATGGTTCTTGTTTTGATAAAAGAGCATCTCGCTCCAGGACAAACAACAAAAGAGGTACTACTATATTGCGTTGCACATAGTTGTCTCTTCTAGAATGGGAAACCTTGTAGTCTTGGTTGGTTGTAAGCAAAATCTCAATGGAGAAAGTGAAGCATAATTGGTAATTCAGGAGTGGTATTTTTTGAGGGCATCTGCATTACGCAAGCCGTGGTCCCGCCCTAGTAGCATGAGGGGGTTAGGTATCTTTGTACTATGTTTTTGAGTCTTTGACAGGCTGATCAGCTAAATTTGGGGGGAGAGGGAGGGAGAGAGAGAGAGAGAGAGAGAGAGAGAGAGAGAGAGAGAGAGAGAGAGAGAATATAGGGTTGTCCAAACAAGGCAGGAATATGTCTTTCTTTACGTGATCCAATGTTTTCTCTTACCGTGGTAAAAGTTTGGGGAAATTACAATGACATCCCAAATTGTTTCTTATATGTTCACTGCATCCTATATTTTTTAAAATTACACTAACATCCTTTATCAAATTATATCAAACAGCGGTAAGTAATGATGTAGAAACATAATGTGGCATATTTTTCAGTAAGTTATATGCATAATTTTGATTAATTTTATTGGGAGAATTTTCGGTTAATTTCACGCCTTTACTTTCAAAAAAAATTCTTACAAATATTTTTTGCAAAATTTAAAGCGTGAACAAATATTTCAAATTTGGGTATTAACAGATCAAATGATCTCACTTTTACTACCAAAGAAATTTTTTAACTATCCAACGCCTCAATTAATAGTTTTTTGACTTTAGAAAAACGGCACATCTGCCTGGTTAATACATCCTCACAGTTTGGCAGTCCATTGATTGAGAGTCAAATTGTTGCAAATAATCACATCCCAAACAATTCAGTGCAATTTCAGAAAGAATACGGGGTGCAATGAAAATATAAGAAACTAGAAGTGGGCTCTCATTGTAACTATCCCTAACAAGTTTTCAAGCCTCCTTGCTCTGGTCTAATAATAGCTTTCGTTTTTTAGTGGAAAATGATTGCAGAAGGGAAGAGGGTCATTAGTGCATGACCAGTAATTGCTGGGTCAGATTTGACCCATATGATCTTTTTTTCCGGTAATACCCCTCACCGATGGCCACATGAGAGATGTACTTGATTAGTTCTATTGCTACTCTACTGTACTGAAAATTAAATATCAATCATATTATATTTATATTTTAAAACATAATTTATTTATTTTTCTTAATTAAGTAATTTAAAAGTAATGTGAACAAAGAAAAAAAAAAAGAGACATAGAGAAGAGGAAAGAGGAAAGAGGAAAGAGGAAAGAGAAAAGAAAAAAGTAAATGTAAATTAGTGAAATTACCAAACTTAAGAAAGTGGAATGGTTGAGTTATCTAAGAATTGAGAGCGTCCAATAAAGTGGAACACATATTTTGGAGATAATTATTGTAGTTTTTTCTGTTATATATATACTAGTCATGACTCAGGCACGATAAAATATAAAATTTGAACGTCTAAAAAATCGATCTCATTATATTAAATATTTTTAAAATATATTAATTATAAATTAATTAATATTAAATGATTAAATATATGATAAAAATGAGTCGTGTGATATTTCTAAGGAGTAAATATATAAATGATTAAATATGTGATAGAAATGAATGATATGATTTGATGTTTGAGTTTGATAAAAGGATGATGTGTGAGGTAAGTGATTGGTGATAGTTTTGAGGGTAAAAATATGACTGCGATAAAATTCAAATACACTCCTGTTTTATTATATATATACTAGTCATAACTCGTATTTAAAGGTACGATAAAACATAAAATTCGAACGTCCAAAAAAATTTATTCCACCATAATAAATAATAATTTTTCTTTCTTTGATTATATCATTAAAAATCTATGTTTATCAATTATTTTTTAAAAAATATCGAAAAAATTCAAACTACGTAATTCGATAAAATTTTCTCAATATGTATACTATCGTATATGGATGATGTTTGAAATAAAAAGTATATTAAACTATAAATTAATCAAATATTAAAATAATTGAATATGTGATAGAAATGAATGATGTGATATTTTTAGAGGAGAAAATGTATAGATGATAAAATTCAACTTGTGAGCTATCTTGTTACATAGATAATAAATCAGCTAGTAAATTAAATATTTATTCTCTATACATTTTTTTCCTAAAAAATCAAATCATATAATTTTATCACATGTTCAATGATTTAATATTTGACTTATTTATAATTTAACACAACTTTTATCTCATAAACGATAATTTACACATGACGAAAATTAATTTTTTAAACGTTAAAATCATATATTTTATCAAACCATCAAACACGAGTTATTACTTAATGTGTGTGTGTGTGTGTGTGTGTGTGTGGTGTGGTGTGGTAGTTGGGTGATGTTTGAAACTCACCTAGCGCTAGCTATAAAAAAATAGTTTACATAGAAATCGCCATGTCCGATGATCCAAACATGCCCCGACTCCCAAGGCTTGGTTTTGGCTGTCACTGACGTAGAATGACAGAGAATTTATTCACTAGCACGATAAAAAGAAAGTTGAAGAATTTAATACAATTGTGTTCCTGTTTGATTATCATCTCGAAAATAAGTTTTTGTTCTCAAAATTTTAAAAATACCAAAAACTTATTCGTTTAGTATTTTTTTTCTCTAAATTNTGATAAAATATAAAATTCGAGTATCCAAAAAATTGATCTCATTATATTAAATTTTTTCAAAATATATTAACTACAAATTAATTAAATATTAAATGATTAAATATATGACAGAAATGAATGACGTGATATTTTTAGGAAGGAAATATATAAATGATTAAATATGTGATAGAAATGANAATAAAATTTGTTTTTGCGGACCCTAAAAAAAATTATAGAAAAACTTTTAGACTCAAGTTCAATGAAGTTAAATATTTTTACAATTTTTATACTAATATGAGATCCATTTTATTAGTCATGATACTACGATTTTATGTTATAGATTTCTTATTTATTTTTTCCCTCGTCCCTTTCCTTTTAACCACTTTGGTTAATTTGGAATTATTTATTTTTGATTTGTTTAAATTCAAATTAAATCTGTTAAAAACTTATTTCTATTATCATGACAACATAAACATCGCTTGCTTACGGGACTCAAAAAAAAAAAAGGACTTAAAACTTGTTATGTTACTATTCTATAATCTATTGGTACTTGAAAGAATTTTCCAATTTAAATGATATGTTAAGAAAATTTGAAAGCAAAAATTTCAATAGTAATTTGGCCTTCAAAGTAAGAAAATTATTTGTAAATAAATATATTTTAATATTAAAATAGCTATATAAATATTGTATACTATCATCATAATAATAATAACTAATAGATCCTCATTCTAGGATTTCGCCTAGTAGGGTGTCTTTTAGAACTGTCCCCTTAGAATTTTTTTAAAAGCATTTACATGTGTACACTACTGGATCCATCCTTCAACTTATCCTTTTATTCAAAACCAAGAACCCTAATTTGATTTCATTTGAACTTTTAGTTACAACATAAACTCAAAACGCACATAATCACTTACAAAATTACGTTTATTGAGTACTATATATATTATTTTTTTTTTAAGAAACTTAAAATTTACATGTATTGGGGACACGAAACTGCACATGTCCACTTTCACTCACGTTCATCATAAATTGGTAGAGCGTGTTGGATCAGTTATCAATATAATCAAATTTAAATCAACGAAATTAGATATAATTGATTAGATTTTAGATTAAAATTATCAATAAGAATATAAAATTCATATCTAATTAATTAGAATAAAATTCACGGTCGAATTCAAACTAAAAATGTGATGGAACGAAAGGCTACACAAACTAACCATGGATATGCTTTCTCCATATGGAGCAGCACCATTTATGGTTCTTGTTTTGATAAAAGAGCATCTCGCTCCAGGACAAACAACAAAAGAGGTACTACTATATTGCGTTGCACATAGTTGTCTCTTCTAGAATGGGAAACCTTGTAGTCTTGGTTGGTTGTAAGCAAAATCTCAATGGAGAAAGTGAAGCATAATTGGTAATTCAGGAGTGGTATTTTTTGAGGGCATCTGCATTACGCAAGCCGTGGTCCCGCCCTAGTAGCATGAGGGGGTTAGGTATCTTTGTACTATGTTTTTGAGTCTTTGACAGGCTGATCAGCTAAATTTGGGGGGAGAGGGAGGGAGAGAGAGAGAGAGAGAGAGAGAGAGAGAGAGAGAGAGAGAGAGAGAGAGAATATAGGGTTGTCCAAACAAGGCAGGAATATGTCTTTCTTTACGTGATCCAATGTTTTCTCTTACCGTGGTAAAAGTTTGGGGAAATTACAATGACATCCCAAATTGTTTCTTATATGTTCACTGCATCCTATATTTTTTAAAATTACACTAACATCCTTTATCAAATTATATCAAACAGCGGTAAGTAATGATGTAGAAACATAATGTGGCATATTTTTCAGTAAGTTATATGCATAATTTTGATTAATTTTATTGGGAGAATTTTCGGTTAATTTCACGCCTTTACTTTCAAAAAAAATTCTTACAAATATTTTTTGCAAAATTTAAAGCGTGAACAAATATTTCAAATTTGGGTATTAACAGATCAAATGATCTCACTTTTACTACCAAAGAAATTTTTTAACTATCCAACGCCTCAATTAATAGTTTTTTGACTTTAGAAAAACGGCACATCTGCCTGGTTAATACATCCTCACAGTTTGGCAGTCCATTGATTGAGAGTCAAATTGTTGCAAATAATCACATCCCAAACAATTCAGTGCAATTTCAGAAAGAATACGGGGTGCAATGAAAATATAAGAAACTAGAAGTGGGCTCTCATTGTAACTATCCCTAACAAGTTTTCAAGCCTCCTTGCTCTGGTCTAATAATAGCTTTCGTTTTTTAGTGGAAAATGATTGCAGAAGGGAAGAGGGTCATTAGTGCATGACCAGTAATTGCTGGGTCAGATTTGACCCATATGATCTTTTTTTCCGGTAATACCCCTCACCGATGGCCACATGAGAGATGTACTTGATTAGTTCTATTGCTACTCTACTGTACTGAAAATTAAATATCAATCATATTATATTTATATTTTAAAACATAATTTATTTATTTTTCTTAATTAAGTAATTTAAAAGTAATGTGAACAAAGAAAAAAAAAAAGAGACATAGAGAAGAGGAAAGAGGAAAGAGGAAAGAGGAAAGAGAAAAGAAAAAAGTAAATGTAAATTAGTGAAATTACCAAACTTAAGAAAGTGGAATGGTTGAGTTATCTAAGAATTGAGAGCGTCCAATAAAGTGGAACACATATTTTGGAGATAATTATTGTAGTTTTTTCTGTTATATATATACTAGTCATGACTCAGGCACGATAAAATATAAAATTTGAACGTCTAAAAAATCGATCTCATTATATTAAATATTTTTAAAATATATTAATTATAAATTAATTAATATTAAATGATTAAATATATGATAAAAATGAGTCGTGTGATATTTCTAAGGAGTAAATATATAAATGATTAAATATGTGATAGAAATGAATGATATGATTTGATGTTTGAGTTTGATAAAAGGATGATGTGTGAGGTAAGTGATTGGTGATAGTTTTGAGGGTAAAAATATGACTGCGATAAAATTCAAATACACTCCTGTTTTATTATATATATACTAGTCATAACTCGTATTTAAAGGTACGATAAAACATAAAATTCGAACGTCCAAAAAAATTTATTCCACCATAATAAATAATAATTTTTCTTTCTTTGATTATATCATTAAAAATCTATGTTTATCAATTATTTTTTAAAAAATATCGAAAAAATTCAAACTACGTAATTCGATAAAATTTTCTCAATATGTATACTATCGTATATGGATGATGTTTGAAATAAAAAGTATATTAAACTATAAATTAATCAAATATTAAAATAATTGAATATGTGATAGAAATGAATGATGTGATATTTTTAGAGGAGAAAATGTATAGATGATAAAATTCAACTTGTGAGCTATCTTGTTACATAGATAATAAATCAGCTAGTAAATTAAATATTTATTCTCTATACATTTTTTTCCTAAAAAATCAAATCATATAATTTTATCACATGTTCAATGATTTAATATTTGACTTATTTATAATTTAACACAACTTTTATCTCATAAACGATAATTTACACATGACGAAAATTAATTTTTTAAACGTTAAAATCATATATTTTATCAAACCATCAAACACGAGTTATTACTTAATGTGTGTGTGTGTGTGTGTGTGTGTGTGGTGTGGTGTGGTAGTTGGGTGATGTTTGAAACTCACCTAGCGCTAGCTATAAAAAAATAGTTTACATAGAAATCGCCATGTCCGATGATCCAAACATGCCCCGACTCCCAAGGCTTGGTTTTGGCTGTCACTGACGTAGAATGACAGAGAATTTATTCACTAGCACGATAAAAAGAAAGTTGAAGAATTTAATACAATTGTGTTCCTGTTTGATTATCATCTCGAAAATAAGTTTTTGTTCTCAAAATTTTAAAAATACCAAAAACTTATTCGTTTAGTATTTTTTTTCTCTAAATTTTGAGAAAAAATAATATTTGGGTCAAAAAAATAGAAAATAAGTGTATCTTATTTTCAGAATTTTTTTAAAAAATTTTGAAAACAAAGAGAACAATATATATAAATACGTATAAATATATATATATATATTTATTTAGTTATATATATATATATAT